>WEIS01090174.1:0-19301 GCA_013389965.1 Todus mexicanus
AAAGATTCTATGGTTCTATGATCATAATACACTGGAATAAGCTTTAAGCCCTACGAGCAATGTTTTTGCAGAACAGGGTTCAAAATGGGGTTGAAATAGTTGTTATTCAAGTCGTATCCCAGAAAGTCTTTTGCTGTAACTTTCAGGTACAAATTGTTTGGTTGGCTGGTTTTTACTGCCTTATTTGAGGTATGTGAACTTATTTTGACTGGAAAAAGATTTTCTCTCTCTCTTTTTTTTTTTTTCCTCTTTTTTTTTTAATCAAAACTTTTTGGTGATTTGTTTCAAGGAAATAGCTTCAGCTTTCTGGAGTTTTAACTCTACATGCAATAATTTCTTGCTTCCAAATGTATTTATTTTCTATCAGTCATAGAGCATACAGCCCCCTGTGAAAACAGCCTCACCAATTCTATGATAACAATGAATGCAAATGATTTGAGATCAAAGTTGTGAGTGAACTTACTTATTCTATCCTTTCCACTTTTCTGTAACTTCTTTCTTTTTAAGCGAGGAATGTCTGTTGAGAAATCATATTAAATATCAAAATGAAACAGCAGTTATTTTCTGAGTCTCAGAAACTGTTTTAAGTAAGGGGGGAAAATTTTCTTTGTAGCTTCGTGATGGTTGTTCCAAAAAATATCTCCTCCTGTCTTCAAAGTATAATTGCATTTCATTGAAATAATTCATTTTCCTGCTGAATTTTTTCCCCCATCTTCTGGATCTTGTTCTTCCATCTTCATTTTTTTCTGAATTTCTTACTACTTCTGTACTGTGTGACTCTTATCAACATATTACTACTGATGCTGTTTAGCTAGTATATTTTGTTTGCCCTATGTGTTTTTTGATAGACTGTCTGTTAAGATTTCTAAACTACCTAGTGATGTCAAAGAATACCTACCTTTCAAAAATTGCCAGTTTGGTTTTATCTGTCCATGCAGATGCCTGCTTCAATATATGAGGTGCTTGGTTCACATGAGACAACGAACAAATCCCCTGTACAATTTTGGTAATCTTGAAGAAGAAACACCTCTTTGGGTTTTAAATGGTTGCTGTCAAACTATGGATGGAAAGTAAAAGTTTAATGATCTGGTAATAACAAAACTTGCCTATCTTAATCTGTTCTGCTCCTGCAAACTTCAGAATGGTGGTTGTAGCAGTTTCAAGGCTATTAGGCCATTTGCAAAGGAGAATTTAGAAGCTTTAGCTGACAACTGAAAGTACTAAGCATCTGCTCTAAAAATAACCTGCGTTTAAAATTCTGATATTTTTTTTAGGGTGGTTTTCTTTTTTGTTTTTTTTTTTTTTTTTAAGAAAAGAGCATCACCTAGATACAGTGTAAAGAAACAAAAGAATGATGTTGAGAATGACGTACCAAACATGGAAAACCTACTGTGTTTTGCTTGTCTTTGATGTAACTATTACGTAACTTTTGCTCATGTGATATGGAGCACGGCAATTTAGACTTTAAAGCAACCTACTGATTTCAGTAGGATATGATTTAAAATCTGTATTTAACCATATGATTATACACCTGAACATTTTTGTCTTGCTGTAAAGATTTTATTTTCCTTCCTCACTTGCAATATTATGTGTTTCTTTAACAAATGTTAACATGAGAGGTTAGATTTATGATACCTCAATAGTCCCACCTGATTTTTTTGGAGATGATTCCTCAAAGCTGATACAGTGTCTGACTTAATTACTTAGTTAACTTATTTAGCTTTTGATGTACAAAGTCTTGCCTTGCTGTCATCTTCATCTGCATTAGCTTCTTGACTATTGGACTTTCAATGACAGGTACCTTTGTGTTGTTAAACAGCTGCAGAGAGAGATCCAGTGGAAAGCCAGCTTGGGTGTCTCAGTCTGCCTTACTGCAGATGCCTTGAGTTGATCTTCTGGGTGTGGAGTAGCTGCAGGTGTCACTAACCATTTTTCTTCTGGCCTCCTTCTATAACTGACAATGTGCGTGTTTGTGTGTTTTTGAACAACAAACCTGTGCTTGTTAAAATAAGTAAAAAGTATTGAAGTATTTCATATTTTAATAGCCTTATTTATAAGTTATGTAAAAGAGGCAGAGGGCAGGGAAACAACTCTAACACTTAAATCTTCTTGCTCTGTGGGCCATAAAACCTCTAGGTCGTTTTTATTTAGCAACGTTATACAATGTAAATGATGACACTGTTGAGGCGGGGAGGTGTGAGAGACAGATAAGGTGTCTGAAATGATTAATTAGTGCTCTAGTGACAATAGTAATTGTATGTCATGTTGGACTCCTGTGCATGTTGTCTTGTCTGATGGTGACAAACACAAACTTGTTCTCCTCCCTCTCCCTTTCATTTAATTACGGTCCATAACAACTAATTACTTTCCCTAGCCTCAGAGCACCCTCCCCTGTGAAAGGTTTGTCACTCTTTTTCTCTCTCATGTACTTTGTGAAACTGGGTGACTATTCAAGTTTAGGCACAAAGGCTACACATGTACAATCGTTTGTGTTCAGGAAAAACATAAAAGCTTTGAGGCAGGCAATTGGAATTACTGGTAAAGTTCTTTAAGGGTGACTGTCAGTGTTACTTAGACCAGATAAAATTGCCTGTCCTACTGCTCTTCAGCTGCACAAGAAAAGTACAGTTAATTCAGGCCTAACAACGGATCCATACCATGTAGTAGTATTGTTAGCAGACTTGGCAGAGAACTCTCAAATGGCCTATGCTCAGATGCTGAAGCAGCCTCTGCTCTTGTGTACGTGGCCTATCCATGTCGGCATCCAGGCATGCTGTGGGGCAGGACCTGAAGGCTTACACCATCCTTGCCTATGCTGCATCTATCTTTTTGGATTACTGGAGAGCTTAAGATTTCTCGTGCTGTCTGCTGTTTTTTTCCAAGACTTAAAACCAAAAACCTTTTAGAGTGTACTTGTATTATCTCATAGCTCACAGTCATTGATCAAATTGCAGTACTGAACTGCTCTTCAATGAAAATATGATGACACAGTACGACAGTGTTGTTCAAATGATAGGCTAGGTCATGTCAGTAAACATAAGGGGAATGTAGAAAAGTGTGGTACCTACAGAAGGGCGAATGTTAAAGGTAAGCCTGGGCTAAGCATTGTTAGGGCAGACATTAAACTGGAAAAGAAAAGCAGAGTATTCAGAGGCAGCTGAGAGAATGAATCAACAGCTAGATCACTGAAAGCTATTCAGAGGTAATTCAACAAATAGATTTGTATGGAAGCTTGTTTGTATTTTCTCATTTTCCTGGGGAGTTTTGCCTGAATGAGCGAGATCGATTGAGCCTGCAGATGTTGCATTACTATTAAAATTATGTGCATTATGCGAATTGGACATTCAGATCCTTTAGGCAGCTTGGGAAATGTCAACCCTACCCACATAATAAATGCAACCCATGTTAGCATAGTGCAAGACTTTGTTTCCCTTGTTCCTGGACTCCTGAAAGAGATTGTTGCTGCCTTCAAAGTAGCTGCCCTGATCTCTTAATTCAGGCATAGAAACCTCTGCATTTGTGTACGAAGGTCACAGATTCAATATGACTAACTTGCATTTGGCCATTTATACACAAAGGTTACGTCAATCAAGTTTATTAATGACCAAGTCACACAGACAATACAATACAATATTACATATTTTATATGAAGGAATCTATTCTGGCTGTGTACAATTTATCATATGCAGATGTAGATGTCTTTATACTGATGCACGAGAGTGTCACTGAAATGTTAAAAAAAAACCCCCAAAAGTGTTAGGTGATAGATGATGATTAAGTCTGGAAAGGTTTGGTACTTAGGCTGAGCTCAGGTAAATAACTAGTCTGAAATTATATCCAGAGTTTGTTCAGCCCACCCACATTTTGTGAAGTGAAAAAGCTGACAAGTTGTCCCATTGTTGCCTACGTTTGTTTTTTAAGCGAGGAGAACTTCATGTTTCAGGGTTTTCGGCTCTGTGTGTGTGCATGTCTCCTTGTGTTTCTTTTGAAAAGATGTGGACTGATTTGCATGTCTATAAATAAGAAAAAGAAAAACATAGGCCACAGCTTGAGAACCTCCTGTGAGTAACATGCTCTTCTATTTTTAGCTTGTTTTTTTTTGTGATGTGCTAGTATATATTGATTACATGGGTAGATTTTTAAGATGAGCTAGAGAGATTAAGCAGTACATGCAGTGAGAATAAAACAGTTTAACAAAGAATGCTATTTTTATCTTTTACTTGGATGCTACTTGTGTTGTGCCATGTTCCATCTTTACCTGTGCACTGCTTAATTGCTCTGTTGTAATCTTAAGAGTAAACAAATCTGAATTTAGCATCACAAAACTACTTTTTTCTTGACAATTTAGGTGGTTGGTTTTTTTTACTTTTTACTTTCTTAATATGCTATTATTTTCAATTTAAACTGACTTCTACTTTTAGCTGAATGATGTAGAATGAAAGTGGCAGGATAGATAGTCAAACCCTTTTGTCTAAGGGTGGAGGGGAGGGATGGTAATTATAGGAATGCTTAATGCCGTAGAAATTAGGACTAAATGATTGATGGAAAAATAGCTCTTCTCACTAAATTCTCTCATCTCCTTGAAAATCTAATGGAATAGGAGAATAATAGCACTAAAATATGTTAATTGGATAACTTGTATGTTCCAGTTTAGAAATGGATTCCCAATTACAAACACGATCGAGCAATTGGCTATTTCAAACAAAGCAGCTTTTATTAATTACCCAATTCACACANAAAGAGCTACTCTGCATGATCAGGGGTCTTTGGGTTGTGATTGGTGGTTGTTACTTCATCATCTTCAGCTTCCTCAGGGTGTTTGTTGGCAGAGCTTTGGTGTTTTGTTTTGCTTATCAGCCACTACACAGGCTGGAGACTGGTTCTAGCAGCTGAGTTGCTATTTAGTGCCTCTCCAGCTGCAAATCCTTGGCCTAATCAGCAGTTGTTTGCTTCGATGTGTTACAACAATAGATCATTACCGTGTGAAAATGTGACTATTGTCCATCCCTAACACACTTGTAGAATATAGAATATGGTTCTTCAGAGGGGCATAGTGAATTTCAGGAAAGATAGACACCAAACATCACGTTTAATATGTTTTAAGTCTTGTCTATTTTCTTGTATTTTTCCTGCTTACTGATTATCTTGTCTTGTTATTGTTCCAAAATGAAATAAGTACAACAATTCCAACTGCCATAGGATTTACAGGGAATACATTTAAACGTAAAAGGTTGTGAAGGTTGATAATTTTAAATATAATGGTTTCCACTCTGATTTGGACTTATCTTGTTTAATTAACTTTGCCTGATGGTTCGCAAATAGCAAATCAGACATTTTTTTTCCTACCATTTTTCTTTCTTGTAAAGTTTCACATTTAAAGCCTATGGCTCACAGCATAGGGAATGTCTTTGTGGCTCTATTTGCTCTAGCAGAAATGGAATGATTTCTTGCTCATAAAAAGCTATTTGAAATAAAATGAGCAAGAGTTGGAGGAAGCCAACAGGAAAAATACATTAAGTGCCATGTATCACACCCTGCATGAGAGGGGAGGGGCTTACAATTATTTCCTCTGCCATAGGAGTTTTAGAACCCATATCTGTGAGCGAATGTCCTGGTTTGACCAAGTGTGTGCATTTGGGAAGATGACTTTCAGTCCCTGATGTTGACCTTGCTCAACTTTATATAAACTACTGAGGATGCCTTGGAACCATAACTGGAGTCTGATCCTCCCAGGTATGTCCCCTGCCAGGGGATAGTATTATTTTTATGCATTCTGTTTAGTATTTTATATACAGTGCACTTGAAGTGCTCTCCTGTGCTCTGGAACATGTTTCACATTATAGGTGCTCCAGCAAAGCCCTGTACTGGGAGTATGGCACGTGTTAATAGAAGTCTCTTTCCTCAGGTAGCGGTACTGCATTGCAGACAGCTCTTCTCTGTCTCTTTAGTTTGGAGATTTTAATGAGGTAGGTGATAGAAAATTTTGAAATCTTGATTAGAAATGTGAAAGGAGCAATGCCTAAACTTGTCTGGCTTTAAAAGTAGCCTGAGCTACTTTTAGTGCTATCACAGTTGAGCTGTGTAGTTCAGAGTAGGAACACGGTTCTGCTAGCACCGCTTCAGCTCTGTGCCATGAAGACAAACATAAAGATAATGCAGAGAATGACTGTAGGCAGAGGACTCATACTGCAGCACCACAATGTAGTGTTAGTTTCTGCAATAGGAATTCTTCAACTTACAGTCACAGCTAGATGTAGACAAGACCACACAGAGTTCCCTCACTTGTCTTCTGCCTTGTGATTTATTTCTGTTTTTACTTTCTTTTTCATTTCCTATACTTAAAATTTCTTTAGAATACTTAGAATAGATGTAATGTGTTTTGAAAGTCAGAATTTAAGCTTGGCATTACGTTCTCCTCTATGGCAGCGTGTGTCTTACTATGCACGAATATCAGATGAGGACCACATTGGCATTCCTTCTCCTCCCCCCAGTATCCCTTTCTTGCTGATCACTGCAGCACTCTATAATCAACTGCTCAACTATTGTGAGCGTACTTCAGCTTGTTGTAATTGCCCTTTGTTTCAGTAAAGATACTTGTAATTGCTCCTGTGGGCCGTGCCTTTTGCTTTAGCACATTTGAGTGAAACCAGTCATTTATTGTGGTAAAATCATAAGGCTTTCTACAGTGTTTGCAGATAAGCTTTCTGTGTGACAGTCATTTAGGTTACCCAACCATCCATATATTAAAGATATTGCACATTTTCCCTTTCTCTATTCAGACAAATCAACTGCTGTTTTCACTTTGATTACATTTGAGTTCATAGATATAATCCTATGAGCCTTCTCACCTAGCTTCTGCTCCCAGCAGGCTGCCCTTTGCTGGGGCTGTGATAGTTTTTTTGGCTGTTGGAAACTCCTAATCTGATACTTGTTAATAAAATGAACTAAATACCTTTACGTATACTTTATTCTTATTCCCTTTTCCTTACTACTGCATAAAGAAATATATTGCTGCTTCATGAGGCCTTTTAAACATTAGCAGTTTGGAACCTACTGATGCGTGATTTATCAGTTACAAATTATTAACTAGAATTCATTTACAGTGATATAAATCTTTTGCTTATTACCAAATTTTCTTGGTAATGAGACATTTTAAATCTGAAAGTGCTTTAGTGTTTATGAAAGAAGCCAGAAAACCTTAGAAGAAAACTAGGATGGAATTCCTTTGAGCATTCTCAAATAGCTAGATGGCCGATATGTGCCAGAGGGTTAATCGAGTTGTTTCTGGGGTGGGCAGTCGGAGTAATAGAGGATATTTGGGTGATTTTATGTCCTAAGAAATCGAACTGGGCGTGTTTCATGTTACTCATTTAAAATTGGATTAAAGCTATCCATTGATAACCTGAATATTGTTATAACTTAGAAGTAGGGAAAAAACCCATGCAAAAGCAAGAGTTGCATTCAGTGACCAGTAGGTCGTTAGGAGGACTTCCCCTCATCTTGGTGAGCTTTGTGCAAGGCATTAGGTGTTATTACTCCCTCAGACATCTAGGCTTCTCGCTCCCTTTAAAAAGAGAGCATTCGAAAAACATGATACTATTTCAAGCTTCCTTCTGTAAGTGAAATGGGCAATAGTTCAGATTCTGACATTTGAGAACTGTATCTTTTATTATGGAAATCCTTTCAAATGATTCTTAGGAGTTAGTCTCAGTCTTTGTGCCACATTGGTAATCAGATAATGTTTGACCCTGAAGGTTATGAGGCTGGATGTTTTACTTGAGCAATCAAGACTTCTACTTTCAGATCATATGTAACCATCTTCCAGGTTTACTTGGATTAGGATCACTTAAATCTAGTTTAAAGTTCCTGAGTCTGTACTGAAACGAAGAAAACCCAATAAAAAATAAATGTTATTAAGCAGGCATTCTTTATTATGGCGCCGGGCAACATGGGGGATGGCTCCTCCTAACACGGGCACCGGTCAAAAGCACTTGAGCTCTTTTTATTGAACTATTATATACATATTCATAACATTTCCTGGAATTCACATACATATGCATTAAATTCATTAACATACTCTCTGCCCCTACATCGCATGCGCAGTTAAATGTGGTAGTGGTCTCCGGGACCTCTCTGATGGCCTTCTGATGAAGGCCTGAAGTCTTCTTCGGGGTGTACTTTTCACCTTTGGTGGAAAAACTGAGTCATCCTGCCTCGTTAACTGCTGGTTCAGGCTTCTTTTCAGGCGTCTGAAGTCCAGTTATCTAATCTATAGGGTTAGGATGTTCCTGTGGGCCTCTTCCTCACCCATTGTCCCGATGCAGCAGTGTTTGCTAAAATGTTAGTCTCATTGTTCCAGATCTCAGGTGATGCCATCCTAAATCAGTACGGACTTCTAAAGTCTGAGTGATCTATCACATTGAGACACTGAGGCCCACAGTGTGTTAATGATGATTTTATGGGCAAGTTGTCTTTTCAGTCAAGTTTGTTTGACATTTTCTTTAGGAGTGTTTTTGGTAGATGTGAGGGAATAAGTTTTGACTCGTGTTAAAGTAAAGGGGGAGAAAATAGCCCTGGAGATAGTTGATACAGTGAAGCGAGTTGACCGTAGAACTTGATACAAGAACCGAGAACGTGCTCCTGCCTTCGAAGGGAGCCCAGGCTGCTCGGAGCCCAGGCTGCATGCACGCCGCGTCATGCCAGGTCACCTGAGGCCTGGCCTGCGTGCTCAACGCGTGGACAAGATAGCGCAGCCGAGCGGAAAGGGCGTGATATTCGCGTGGACAGTCAAAAGTCTCTATAAGGTTGTTTGTAACCCTCGGGGGTGCGCGAGTTGGTTGAGCCTGGACTCCCCTTGCACCCAGCGCTTGTTTGCCTGTTATTTCACTAAATAAATTCTCTCATCAGTTCAATTGGCGTGGATGGCTCATTTATAACAGTAGATAACTATAACATGGTGTTTTTGTTGGCAGGGCTGCTCTTGAAGGTCATAAGTTTGTAGAATACTTCACAAATTAAGGAATTATGTTTGATAAGTGGTGATTTGCAGTAGTTATTTTTTATATATCTCACCAGGACTCAAATCTTTGACTGTCTTGATACTTCGGGACAAAACTTTGTGCATTCAGTGGCTGATGCTTTTTGCTGTTATTGTTGACTGGCCAGCAATTACATAATGCCTTTCATTGGTTTATTATTCTGCTTGATCTTTGTGGGAGTTACTGCTGCAGTTCTGTGTCTGAAATCTGGCTAGCGATACACAGTTACACATGGGGTGTTGCTGTTGAGACAGATGAAGCGATTTACACACAATCTCGTGTTCAAACAGTTCCAACTTTATTCTGTCCTGCCCTTACATTTATGCCAGTTGTGTCCTTTCCTCATTGATGCAAAGTTGTTTTTCTTATTTCTCATTGGATGTCCTATGTATAACCTTTGCCAGTTCCTAGGTGTGCACGCCCAGCCCCTGCAGCAATCATCTCCCTAAACTTGTTTACTCGACTAAGCCCTGCCCCGCTTGTTCTTTCAAGGGTATGCTGTTACCTTTTCATGGTCACAGTCCTCCCCAGGCCCCTCAGTCCAGCCGAGGTCCTCCACAGTGGGGAATTATTTTTGTGATCAGTTTACAGAGTTTTCAATCTGTCTTTATCATTGTCTTTGCTATAATCCAAACCACTCCTTCTGTCTTTTTACTGCCTTGGCTAGTATAGTAAATTTTGGATTAGAACAGTAACTAAGATGAAGGGGATACACCTATTTCATAGGCAAATTGATTACTTCTTGGATCCTAGCCTCAATGAGCTGTCTTCCTTTGCTTTGCTATGGAAAGGTGAGATCTAAGAATTAGCAGGTGGGTATAATAGAAGGTACTGTGAGAATTTCAACTGCAGGCTCTGAGAATTTTACTATTTTTAGCGTGCGTAGTGCTTTGTGGTTGGTGCGTGTCACAGATTGGGGTTAGGGCAGCCTTAAACCTGCAAAGGAATGCTTTCTCCCACATCCCCACCTGAAGGGAAATAAAGAGAATAAGGGAGAGAGACTTACTGATTAGAGAAGGAATTTAGAACAGCTTTAATGAAAATAAAGATAATAAAAATGAAAAGGAACATATATATATATAAATATATAAAAAACCAGTTTTGAACCCTACCCCCCCCTTGATGGTCAATACATCACTGTCACCACTGATGCTGTGGAGCAGTCCCAGGCAGGGCAAGAAGCCAAAGCAAGAAGCCAAAGGTGGCAAGACACAGGCCAAAACCAAGGGCCACGCAAAGGCCTAAGCCGGGGGCTGAGGCCGGGGCCAGAGGCCACAGGGCAAAGCTGAAGCTGCCAAGGCCAAACCAAGAGAGGAAAAGTCCTAGAGCCAAGAGAGCAGCTCAATCTGAGAGAGACGGAAGAGAAAAAGGGACAAGCCCCCTGTGACCCCTCAGCTTTATGCCGATGTATTTGGTTTGGCTGAGATGGGGTTAGTGTCCCCATAGCAGCTCTTACTGTGCTGTGAGGTTGTTGATAAGGCACCAGTGCTGTGACTGCTGCTGAGCAGTGCTGGCACAGCACCTGGGAGATGGGGTGGACAAGATCCTGGGAGGGGACACAGTCAGGACAGCTGACCCAAATTGTTCAAGGAGGTATTCCATATCATATGATGTCAGCTCAGCAATAAAAGCTGGAGGAAAAGGAGAGGAGGGGGGGCATCTGTAGGAGAAGACATTTGTCCCCCAGGCAACCACTACATGTATCGGAGCCCTGTTACTTGGGAGAGGCCAAACATCACCTGCTATGGGAAGTAAAGATTAAAATCTATAGTTTACTTTTTTTTTTTTGCTTTGTGCGCGTGGCCTTGCATTCTTTGTCCTATTAAACTGCCTTTATCATAACCTATGGGTCGATTCCATCTTATTCTCTTCCTCCTTGTTGTGTTGATAGAAGGAGTGTGTGTGTGGGAGCAATAGAGCAACTTCGTGGGTACCTGGCACTCAGCCACGGTTAACCCACTGTAACTGAAGATGACATATATGGGATGGAATACCTCATTGGCCAAGTTAGGATCACCTGTCCTGTCTGCTTCTCCCTGCACGTGTGGCCCTTGCTTTCTGCATCCCCTGGTAAGATCTAGCAGCGACCTTGGTTTGCATAGCAATCCTTGGTACTAACTATAAACATTAAGCGTTATCAGTGCTGGAAGTAGGCACTGTCTGCAAGTGCAGTTACTTAAAAGAGACTTAGTTGAAAAGTAAAAATCACGGAACAGGATTGTTCTATTCTAACCCGAACCAGGACAGTGTGGCATTGGGGTTTTTTTTGTTTGTTTGTTTTTAGGGTTTTTTTTTATATTCTCTTTTATGGCCTGTGCTTATTGTGTGTGATTAGAAGGGGATGAACTTGAAAATGTAATAGTGTCTCCTTGTTCCACTTTCTATGTGGTTTGGGGGATTTTTTTGTGTGTTTTTTTAATCTAATTTTATTTGATTTGTTTCTTTATTGTAATACTCCTTCCAGTCTGTACCTAGCACTGTAAAATTTGCATGTTGCTGAGCCCACGGAATTTGTTTTGACACAAAGGCCCAGGCTTTCTTTCCTCTCCTTTCTTCAGAGGTAGGGTTTTCTTTCAGGATTTTTTTAGTTTCATGGTCTTACTTGGTCTACTGGAAACAGCAAGAGAAGATAGAAGAGAATATAGTAGGAGAATATAGTTAGCCCAAGTGAGAAATAGAAAATATTCATGTCTCCATTGTGCCCTGCAATGGTAATGATAATGCTGATAGAAAAAGCTGTGGCTAGAAGTATGTGTTTCCATTGAAACCAGTTTCCTACAATGATGCATTTTCTGCAAGTATTTCTGATATTATTGCACTATTTTATTAGTGAAATAGCTTTTCTGCATGCATCTGAAGTGGTTGTGCTGCTGTAAGTTTGTGCCTATTTGCTCGTTTGAAAATAGGGGTGGAAAATTATCAGTATTGTGTCTGACTTGTTTGCCGCTCTTCCTCTGGTACAAGTATGTAATGCAAATCCACTGCTGTGCTACTCTGGTGTTTGCAGACAAATGACTTGGCCAGTCATACACCAGCCGTGACCACCTTGGATTTTAATGACTGTATTTTACATGTATAGTTAACTAGTTGGGTTTTTTCATGCTGAAATTCTCTTTCAGTGCAAAACTCAGTCTTGCAGTGTTCAGATTAATAAGATTCTAATGGATATACTTGTAAGGATCAGAGCCTAGCAAAGAATGTTTATTGTCAGTTTCTTCCAATTCTACCTCTTAAAACAGGCATTATTAATACATTGAGACCATGAAGTACAGGACGCTGCGCAAATAAAAAGCTGAACACTTATGCTCTGGCTCACGTGAGTTCATACTTACACATGTATACAAGTCAGTTTACATTGACAATGTGTTAGTGGAACTTCTATAATGACATCATAGTTCTCTATAGATTCGCCAGCAGCCCCGTATAAACTAGCATGGTTGCTTTATGGGTTCTGAAAATCTTGCTTGGAGATCAAAAAGGGACTTATTCGAGAATTCAGATATGTAAGGGAACCTATACCCTCCTGGTTTGGAAGTAATCACTCCGTATTTTAATGGAGGCATATGTAGCCCATATACATTTAGATGAAAAGAGAACCCCAGCTCAATATGCAGAAATTAAGGATGTTAAAACTGAAGAGCATCTGGTCTTGAGGAAAAAAATGAAATAAAATGAATCAGAGACATGGTGAACTTTAAATTATTTAAGCTCCTCCAGTGGTAGTGCTCTGTAATTGCTTTCCTTTTCTGCAAATGCTTCACAGCTGTGAAGCTTCCAAGTGAAGAGCTAAAGTGCTGGCTATTGTACAAAAATTAAGGCCAATTTCTGCTTGCCTTGCTCACTTGCAAAATTTCATCAGACCCAATTCTCCCCATCTTGTGCTCTCTGCAGTCAATTACACCTGTGCAAAGTGGTTGTAGATTGCTACTATTTATGATCTCACCTTGTGCCTTGTCTACAAGACTACAAGAGGTAGCATGCAGTGCAGGATCTGGCCTGCTTTTCTTTCCACCAAAGGAGTGGTACTTGATAAGAAATACATACAGAAAAATATGTGAAAACAGCAAAAACATTGGCCAGGTGTGTAAAAGACTCAAACCTCCGAAATACCAAAGATGAGACAGCAGCAGGTTGCTTTACTGCCACTAGGCACTGTGGAGATACGGTACAGTCTCTGTTAGTGAGTTGCTTGGGCAATCAGGTTCTGCAAGGAGCTGAGCTCCTTCATTTACAGGACTGCAACACCTCTGCACGTCTCTGTCATATGTCTATGGAGTGGTAAGTGTAAGAAATTTTAGGTTTTGTTTTATTTTTTCGTATTGATTGGTCTGGAGTGATGTCAGCGGTAGATTGCTTCTGCACCGTTCAAGCCTGTCATTGTTTTCAAGTAGCCTGCAACAGCCTAAGATTGCTTCTGTTGCAGTCCCTGCAAAAGATGTAGGCCAGTGCTGAGTAGCTGGCTGGGTTGGGGGAAACAACAATAACAACAAAAACCTCACAACTAACTCCACAAAAGTAAGGCAGTGTTTTTAATGCTTGGAATTGGCAGAGAAAGAAAAGAAATAGGAATATGCATGTGTTGTCCAAGGAAACACATCTTACAGGTAAAGCTGTCTGTTGCTGCAGCATAGTTCTGTAAACTAAAGCAGAGTGAAACACAGGAAGCTACTGACTCCGCCAGTCCCATCTAAGGTACATCTTGTGAGTTGTTTGGCTTTAAACAAATGGCCTTGAAAATGAGGTTTTGAGCTCTTGCCACATTTACACTACAGCCTTGATTTTTCTTTTAAGTGTTACTAGGGGACTGGTTACACTTCAACAATGAGCAGCCCAGATTTTGTTGGAATGACTTAAATCTGTGTGTGAATATATGTAGAACTTTGTTGGTCAAAAGCTGCATCTGCCACAAAACATAATGGCATAAAATCTGGCTTTGCATAACTCATCTATAACCTCTGTAGAGAGACATGGCATGTGGTCACTTGTCTCCTGTGTTCTTTCTACTTGTCCTCAGTATTTGTTTTTTTGGAACGTGAATGTTTTTTGTGGTGTGTGATTTTGAGTATTTTAGAATGCTTATTTTTTTTTTATTTGGTTTTGTTTGGTTATTGTTTCTGGTATTGTTTTGTTTAAAATACTGCTTTTGCTACGATGCCAGGTCAGACTCTGTAAGCTGTAGAAAAATCCAACCTAACAACTGTGCTGAGAACTTACAATGCTATTGAATCGTTTAAGTGCTTTAAAAAGTGTACTTTCTCTTCTTTTAGAAGTGCAGCTCATTGATGCTACAAAGGAAACTTAATTAGTTGGTATTTATCAACCCCGCTGTATGGTAGAATAAGCTAAAAGCTTTCCATAATTAAATAATCTTGAGTTTAGCAAACATGTTTGTTTAAACAGAGTGTATTGTTAAGAGAAACCTATAGACTATTTTGTAAGTTCTTTTCAGATCTTTTTATTTTTCTTGATTTTGATTAGCCAACTAATTTATGATTAATCAATATGTGTGACTCTGATTAGCTCATTTTGAACCCTTAGCATAGAAGGCTGAAGTAAAGAAGGGGCTATCAAAGTGTTTGGCTGACATTCCAATCTATTTTAATTGAATGTAGGCTTTCTAATAAATATTTAATGGGTAGTTGTTTGTGGTTTAATAGAATTAGATAATTCTATTAGAACCCTGTTTGGAGATTTACATGTACCATACACCACTGCCGGGGACATGGTTAATAATTTAGGCTAAGTAACTAGTAATTAGAGAAACAGTCAGATTAAGTAAGAACTGGGGTTTTTTAGGTCATCCAGGGATATAAATGGGCACGTTTGCTATGTAATTGCAACTCCATTCTTAGGTTGTCTCTTGTCCCAAACTCACCAAATTAGTTCTTCTGTATAAGCCCTAAATGTGATAACAAAGCGTGAGGCCTCTGGGGTTTATTTAATATCTTATCCTCTCAGTTAATGAGTTGGAAAATAGTTCAGTGTTTATCTACAATAGATTGAGCAGATGCTGCCAGTTCAATTTTATGGAAAGTAATCTCTGAGAGATTGCCTTCTGCCCATTACTTTTTAATGGATTGAATCTCTGCTGTCCTCTTCTTAGCTTCAAGAGAATGGTCATGGACTTCATGAAAGACTAGTACCACAGAACTTGGTAAAGATGATTAATGTCATAGAATCACAGAATTGTTTGGGTTGGAAGGGACCTCAGAAGCTCATCCAGTCCAATGCCCCTGCAGGGAGCAGGAATATCCCCAACTACAGCAGGTTGCTCAGAGCCTTGTTGAGCCTGACCTTGAATGTCTCCAGGGATGAGGCCTCAATTCCCTCCCTGGGCAACCTGTTCCAGTGTTCCACCACCCTCATGGTAAGGAACTTTTTCCTAACATCCAATCTAAATCTACCCTTTTCTAATTTAAAACTATTGCCCCTCGTCCTTTCACTACAGGCCTTTGTGAACAGCCCCTCTCCAGCTTTCTTATAAGCTCCCTTCAGGTACTGGAAGGTTGCTATTAGGTCTCCCTGTAGCTTTCTCCTCTCCAGGCTGAACTCGTTTTCGTGGCCCTCCTCTGGCCCCGCTCCATCAGGTCCATGTCCTTCCTGTGCTGAGGGCTCCAGAATTGGACGCAGTATTCCAGGTGAGGTCTCACCAGAACAAAGTGGCAGAATCACCTCTCTCGATCTGCTGGCCACGCTTCTTTTGATGCAGCCCAGGATACGACTGGCCTTCTGGGCTGCAAGCACACACTGCTCAAGTCCAACTTCTCGTCCACCAGCACTCCCAACTCCTTTTCTGCAGGACTACTCTCTATCGCCTCAATATGAGGAGGCTTTGCAAAGATTTTGGAAATACCCTGAATTGAGTGTTGTAAACTGAATGGTAAGGAAAAGAAGCAATTGAGAAGGCACTGAGGAAAGTTAACGCTAAATAAAATGTAAGTGCTTATATTTGTCTATTGCTGCCACTTAGATCAGCTTTGGTTTCAGGTGAACCTTTAGAAGCGGTGATAGAATATGCACAGAAATCTCTACATACACTTAATTTAGGGCTAGTACAAAGCTGTAGAGATTTGCAGCAGGATACTGGTTGTAGTCTAGACTTAATCTTGCTGGATCTCAGTGTGTATGGTTTGACAAAAAGATGTTATCTATTGCAGCAATCTCAAAGTGTGAGTACAATATAAACACATAGCTGAGTCAAGGGAGCATACCCAGCAAGGAGCTTTGCATCCCAGCTAACCCCTCTGTCAGCTGGAATGAGGTGGCCCTCACTCATCTCTTACACTGTCTGAAGGTGAGCTCTTGCTGGTCTTTCTTCTAGTTATTCATGCTGTCATGTCATCACTTTTGTGCATCTCTGATGGATTACAGAGATTGCTACAATCTATCCTATCAGTGTAGGAGATGCTGACTCTATTTCATGAGGCACTTATTCTCAAATCTACGTCTCTGAACATGTGTATTTTCCATTGGAGAGCCAGAGGCTGGAGTTTTCAACCTGACTCAGCATTTTCGTTCTGGTGCTGTTTACTGCATTCATGGTACTTGTTTAATGCAGCAGGAGTAGGACCACTGCTTTGTTTGTTTTGAGATTTTTGTCTCTAAAGCTAGGTTACTTGAAGATTTAATTTTGTAAGCATGAGAGTTCAAAACTCAATAGTACTGCAGAGTCTTTGTGCTACCACATCCCTTTCATTCTTAGTGCAGTCTGTTCTTACCAGCTGTAAGATATGAGTGCGTTACCTACCTGGTATCTATGCTGTGCAGAATTGTTCTTCAAAGAACACTCATTTTGTGAGACTGTGTAGCTAGGCTAGTAGTATGTGAGAGTTTCAGAAAGGCTAAAAATTCAGTCTTTAAAAATTTCAGTGGGTTGTTGTTTTGTTTGTTGTTGGTTTTTTTAGTTGAAGGTAAGGTAGTTGATCAATGTGACTAATTAAATGTGCAGATTTGGAGAGTAGCATGTCATTGACACAGTAGTGTCATGCAACATACAAGGGGACAGTTTCACATGAATCTTTAACTTTGAAATGTCTGGATAATGATGTAGGAATTTGGAAATTCAGAGTACCACTGTCAGTATGGGTTGGTTTTTTTTGGCTTGCATTTTTACTTTGCTCCATTATTATACTTTTCACTCGTCAAAGTTAACTATGTTACTACGTGACTCTCTTAATGCTGTTGTGCAGTAGTGCTGGTTTGAACTGGGCATGTGTACTGCTCTGAAGACCTTCTCAGAGTTGGACCTTTGTGGTTTTGAAGATTGGTTTTAGTTCTTGAGAACTGCAGAGTCATGGAATTGCTCATTTCTTGAGCTAAAACTGCTGAAGCTGAGACACCGATCTGGCCTTGACTTCATGTGCATGTCTGTGTGTGTGTGTATAAACAGATTTCTTAAAGGACTAACATTGCTGTTAATGCTACACTCCCTAGGTAAAATGAGATTAATAGGCACTGCACTGGCAAAACCGATAGGATTAAAACTGTTCTTTTAGGGTGCTCTTTCCTAAGCTTCTCTTAGAATTCTTCTAGTCCTTGCATGGATAAAAGAATGGCATCAACCTGGTTCCTGTGCTCGTCCTGAGTTTGTCTGCTTTGTCCCAGTTTTTTCCTTGTGAGGTAATGATATGTATTGTGTTCTCTGGAGAACATTTCTAATACTGTGAGCTGTTAGTTCCAGTCAATATTCACTCCTTGGAAACAATGGTTTGATGGGCTGGGACATGGATTGTCATATTAAGTAAGAAAATAACTTGAACTGCTCCTGTAATTACTTTGGATGTAGTCAGTCTCACAGAATTTTTGACAAGCTCACCTTCATTGCTACATGTATAGTGTTACATTACTTAGCATTTCTGCAGCACGGATTTACACCTTCAAATTGTTCTATAGTTATTAACTAATTAATCTCATAACACCCATAGCTGTTTGTTTCTGCTTGGGTGACTGTGTGGAGGATAATAATATGTGGCCTGAATATTAATAACCACTAAAGGAGGATACTGCATTTGTGGTTCCAGGTTTGGTTTTCTGTTGTGTGGAGCTTTTGTTTGTTTTGTGGAATTTTTTGGGGGTGGTTTTTTTTTTTAAATCAAACTTGCTTTGTTTCTGGTTCAGTTTGAATGATTATTGTCAAAAGCAATACCAAAATGCAGCTTCTGGAACATATATAAAGTATACATTTTCACTAGTGCTGATGATTGTTTGCACTGCTCCAGTAGTAAGTCAGAACAGAATGCAAACACTGCTATCACGGAATCTGATCATTATTATTAATTACAGAAATGCTCTTTTAGAGACTGTTAATTTTTTTATTTCATTTTGTTTTTCCAATGTAAAGGGGAATTTGAATGCACTGAAGTCTCTTCCTTGAGAATTTCAGGTGTGATAACCTCCTTTAACTTTGGCTCATCACTGTTTTTTCAGTTCCTGGAAAACATCAGCTTATTATGCAGACAGTATTATAATCCTGCATCACAAGAAGTCTGTGAATTGTAATAGTTGAAAGTGATGATGGGCAAAGATTTCATTAAAAACCCAAACCAACAACCCCACCTCCCCCCAAAATAGCATACCCAGACTCTGTATGTATAAAGCACTTCATTTTGTAGGTAAAGTTCTTCCCTTCGTTTGGTAGGCATCTTATCCTGGTGTTTCCCTGACTTAGCTCCTCAAAACACCCAGTGATTTGTCTATGTTAATGTGTAGTTTGTGTGTCTTCAGAATCTGAATCTTTGCCATCTCTACTTTCATACAGTGTCTTGTACAGTGAAACCAGAATTTCAGAGAGGTGTTTGAGTTGCTACAAGCAATTAACTGAAACTAATGGTGATTTTTTTTTTAAAGCGTTTGTATGAAGTAGCACTATATGTCTTCCTGTCATGCAAAGAAAAAAATGTTTGAGGCAGTTGGTCGAACTACAAAGAATTGTATGTTAACTATGGAGGAGAGACAAAGCAGAGCAAGAGGAAGAGTTGACTTTCATGAAGTGCCTTGGCACATGTGCTGATTGTTGAAGTATATCTATTTTGGCAGATGAGTTGCAACTAGAGTTGATCAGAGACAAACATCGTTAGACATTGTTGTCTCAAAGGTTTTGGCTAGGTTACTGGACTAACTGAATTTGGGTCAAAGAGTTGATTGGGTAAGGTAGCCTCATTTATCATCAGCCAAGGCTGAGATAATAGTCATCAGTCCATTTGACTCTAGCTGAGAAGTGAATAACTTACTTTGTTTTAGTAATGATTTTAGAGACTCAAACAC
>WEIS01090177.1:0-20843 GCA_013389965.1 Todus mexicanus
AAAAAAAAATGATGAAACAAGTTCTGTGAACGGAAGATGCAAAAAACCCCATTGAACATCAGTAAGCTCCTCCCAGCATAACTCAAAAGCTCTCTGTTGTGTTGTTGGGTTATCAGAAGAAACTTCTGGCTCTGGATATCGTGTTGAAGGCAAGCAGGTTTCTCATTCTGAAGCCCTCTAGTGATGGCCAAGAGCACAGCAACCACGAGGAAAAAAGAAGAGAAACCCTTGCAGGAGATCACTGCTCATCAGCCACACCATGGCAAGGTGGCCACATCTCAAGGAGTACGTAACAACTCATGCCGTCAGCCTAAGCAGAAGATTGGTGACCATTTACCCACGGTCTAAGTAGCTATTTGTCCTCTAAAGGCTGATGAACATGGGTATTTTGTGAACAATCATGGATCAGGCCCCTAATACAAAACAGGCATCAATCTATCATGAGTGGTTCTGCATGAAGACTCGGGGGGGGAAAAAAAAAAAAGGCAAAAGAAAAAGAAAAAGAAAATAAAAGAAAAAAGAAAAAAGTGGAAAACTCAGAAGAACTTAGGCTTCATACTAAATGCCTTTTTTTTTCCTGATCTCAAACACTCAAACCCAATTGTTTGATCTATGCTGTGCCCTAGCAATTGGTGCAATCTCTGCTGCCCACTGAATAGACAGCTTTTGAATACTTGGGTTTCCACAACTATATTCGTCCCAAGCGTTATTGAGCTGCAGTGAAGACCAGTAGAAGAAACACCTTCATTTTCTTCTAAGAAAAACTATGAACTACCAGCCAGTCCTCATCCCCATCCAGATCCAGCACTGCCTCAGGGGTGCTGTGCCAGAAGGTCTTTCTTATTAAATAACCACACTACATCCGAACCTACTGCTCGGCATTCTTCTGCTTTATCAACCAGCTGCTGGATATTCACTTATTATAGAACAATCTATGTATTTTTTATATCTCAAAGGCGCAAATCATTAGATGCATCACATGCATCAATGTTAAAATGAGCATTTGTTTCTGCTCTAACACCTTAGCTGAGTGCTGGTGGTAGGTCATAGGCTGGACTCGATAATCTAAGAGGTCTTTTCCAGCCTTAATGATCCTATGATTCTATATGTCTTCAGACCACTTGACAGTCAAAGAAGCTGCTGATTTAAATCATACCTAACTAATACTTGCAGGAAGAAAGAGTGATATCATGATACCCAGTGAAATCACAAAGGTACCACACACAAGCATACCATGGGCTTTTAATTCTGGACATCACTTAAAGCAAACAGATTCTTTCAGAGGTAGATCTACCCCAGCTACCTGGATTAGCCCACTAAAGGGTTGTTTTCTTTTGCCATTCACTAAGCAAAGCACCATTAACCTCAGGATTAACAAAGCTCTCTGCCTGCAAATACAGAGCATGGTCCAAAATGGGGTTCACCTAAGCCAGTGTCCCCACAGGTCACCAGATCGGAGGCAGCTGGCACCACACATCCTCAGCACAAGTTTTTTGTGAGCCTGCCACCCAGCAGTTCTTTGCTCTGACATTATCCTGAACGCTGGAATTCAGAATCACAATAAATGTTATGGAAATAGTCCAAAAGCAGAAAGTGAAGTAATTCCTAAGGCAAGTAAACAGATTAAAAATAGCCTGTTGCACAGCGGAAAGAATCAGAGGGTGGGGGAATCCCTGCAGAAGACCTTTGTACTCCGTTCTTTACTCCTAAATCTGCAAGTGTGGAGCATTACAAACAGTGGCGGTCACAGGTGGCCGAGGAAGATGCTGTCGGAAAGGTGATGCCGTCGGAAAGGCGTCGCTGCTGCCTTCCCTCCCAGGTTCCTGCTGCAAAGGGATGGCTGTGGGGGTGCGGTTCCTCAGGCTGTAACCCTGAGGAGATGCTGCTGCTGCTCTGGGCCAGCTCCCAGCAGCTGCCTCTCCCACTCCCTGCCCTGCCTGGCCCTTCTCATCCCGCCCCTGACAGTGTTGGTGGGGGAGAAAACAGCAGAAAGCTGATCTGTATGAAAAAAGAGAAGAAAACACATCTTCGCCAGTGGAAGTCTCTGAAGGATGGAACCACATAGATGATGGCACAAGGAGAGAGCAGAGGGAAAGAGAGGCCAGGCTGCCCCCGTAGTGGTAGCCAGATATCAAACTGACTCTGCTGGATTGTGCAACCACATCNCCTTAATGGTGCTGCCTTTGCATCACAGTTTCCAGAGCCGTGACTCAGGGCTGCCTGGCCGCCCGCAGCCCTGGCCAGGAGGACAGGTTAGCGCAGGGGGAGCCCCGCAGGCAGCCACAGGGATGCTCCCTCTCCCTGCTGCCTGGGGTCTGTTTGCTCAATTACATTTCCATTTGGTCAAATATTCCACATTAGACATTGATTTTCAGCAATCACGGCCACTCTCCTTCCTCGGCTCTACTTTGCCAGGCCGGTAACAATTAGCTGAAGGTCTGTGGGCTGCTGCTCTTACACTAGGATTTCCACTTAGTTCTCACCAGGTCTAGGAGCAAACACTAAAATTCAGCTCAGGAAGAAGGAGCTATAGTGGAAAATATCCTGCAGAAACAGCTCATAAACCAACTGACATGCAAAGAAAAAAAAAAGCAGCTCTTTTCTGGAACTGACCGAGAAGGATGCTTGTGAAGGTCCCAATCCTCCTGCAGAACTCCATGCAAAAGAAAGCAGCCTGTTGAACTCTCACTACACCTCTTGAACCAGTGATGTGCTGGGCAAAGAAGTTACCATTTTATCTGGTGGGTGTGAGGCAAAATATACCACCAATGTGCTTGCTCTCCATGCAGGAACAGTAGCTGCTTCTGCTGCTAGCTCGCTCGCTCACTCACTCATCATAGAAAAACCTTTCAGATGGAAACATTTGGGAAACAAAGCCTGACACACAAAAAAATCAGCTGGGGAATCATCAGAACAAATGATGTCTCCTTGGCCAGACTCCCATCAGTCTACTCATGCTCAAAGCAGGGTCTTACTAAGATAGACGGCAAGAGCGGGAGAGCAAAACTAAACCGTGCGCTTATTCCGAAGCACCAATCTTTGCAATTTAAGGACAACACTTTCGCACTTCTATTTAGCAGCGGAAAATGTTCTTTGCCAGAGAGGCTACAAAAAGCACACTCAGTGAGCCTTAATCTCTTTTGGATTAAACCTACCTAGAGGAATGTACACTGGCCTCTTGTGTGGAAAGGACCTGAGGCTCTTCTAAGCTTGAGACAAACAGAATCTTCTCCTACGTGGATCAGCTGAAATAGTTTGCAAGACATCTTCAAAGCTCTTTTAACACTTCGCTCAGCCACGTGCTGTGCTTCCCATTGCATATTTAAGTGCCTGGGCATAGGGGAGCAGAACATTCTCCTGTTAGGCACAAGGGGAGCGTTCATCATGACCAGCTTAGAGTACAATGAATTCCAAAGTCCTTCAGCATTAGCGCTTGCTCCCATAATCTCTTAGATTTAGGAGCTGGGATTTAAGACTGTATTTTAGCCAACAACTCCCTACACAATCACTCAAACGGTCTCTTGCAAAGGGAGCACTGCTGAGGAACTTGGAGCAAAGATTTTTGACTCTTTAAATGTTGGAGAACAACACCGCTGTTTTATATTTATACATACATATGCACATGCTAAGAAATAGAGGGGGAGAAAGACCATACAGGATAATGTCAAATGGACAATACTATCTGTGGACTTGTAAACTAAAGAAAGAATCAGAGGAAGATTTCAAAATGCTTTGAAGTATTTTTGCCTGTGCTACTCTGTACACATTCCTACAGCTGCAGCACTCGAAAGTCAAGCAGTAGAAATTCTTCTTTAAAAGAAAAAAGTAATCTACTTCCCTCCTGATGCACTGCGAAACAGGGGTCAGCTGACTGATAATGGCCAGTGGCTAAGGTCCCATTCCCAAAGCTGAGGGTATAAGTATCAGCCTCTCCCTTCTCTACACAGCCTGCCAGTTTTCACAGAACTTTTGGGGACTTCCTATCTTTGGAATTTCTCCTCCTCATTAAGCTCGGCTGAAGTTGGCCAGCAGATCCAGAAGGTATTTAGTGGAAAATAAGGCAGGACGCAGGCGCTATCGCCGAGAAGCCTCATTTCCTTAGGAAGCCAAGACAAAAAATACGGAAAGTCGCAGTAAAAACAGGAGGAGCCCACAGGCAGGTGCAGTTTATGAAACTACAATTAAACCCAGCCAAGAAAGATTATATTGCAAGCAGATATATCCCCTTTAACATAAACAGAACATTAATTCTCCTGTCTTTGATCCTAACGCCCAAGCCAGATTTTAAAGCGCACCTCTGAAAGACAGCAGCTCATACCAGACCTGGGAGCTCTCACTTGCCTATTCGAGCAGGAGGAATATGCCACAGACCCCGGTTCAGCCTAGATACTTGCTAAACGAACAAACGCACAATGCCCTGTCATAATCCTCATCGGTTTTACTCTGCCCAAACTGGCAAGAGCACACATGCTCTAACACTGCATTGACGGGGTTGCCTTTCTCCACGAGCAGACGCTATGTCTGATTCACCAGGGGTAAACTGAGCTGTGCTGCGTGTCTGACAGGAGCGATACAAAACGCAGCCCGATGCTTTCTCCTATTATCTGCACACGAAACATTTCTGTTTCCCATCAGTATCTCCAATCTCCTCAGACAGCTCGAACAAGCCCTCGGAAGGCAGTGGTGAAATGTCTGCATGGAGGCCACCTGCACAAACGCTCCCCCTGGCTCAGAAGAAACGCTCCATCATTAGAACTTGCGCAGGTTATTGTCGCTCAAATTCCTGAGAGTGCAGGCATGACCAGTAGGTTAATTATCACGACTGTGAAAACATCTGCACGCTACCCAGACTGAGCCTTCACCACTGCTAGTATCAGGGTCTGGATTCTCCTAACGTAGCTAGATGCCAGCAGCCATTCATATACACGAGGCATCGCACTGTCATTAGTGACTTCACAGAATTGCCTAGATTATAAAAAAACCTTTAAGATCATCTAGTCCAATCATTAACCTAACACTGACAAGATCTCAGCTAAGTCATATCCCTCGGCACTACGAGGGATCTTGTCGATGCTAACACCAGATCTCCAGGTGACTGCAGGCGCCAAGCCCAAGGACTGAAGGAAAACAGGCACAGGACTGTAGTTAAAAGCACAAGTGTTGCCCACTTGGACTGATAAACAGTGCCCAGGAGATGGAATTCAAGCACCCAACCTACCCATTACACTGGTAACAGACGTCAGTGGCTCACCTGGATGACTTATCCTTTCCTTCTCCACGTGTCAAGGCAATCACAGCGTCAGACCCAAGGAAAGAAATTTTTAAGGAAAAAGTCCAGACTTGTCCAAAGAGCTCAAAACTTGCAGAGAATTCTTAACACACCATCCTGCCCTTTTGCCAATGGAAGCAAGCTGTGGCCTTCACAGCCTTCTAGTTTGCATGCTGCTCCAGTACAAAACACATGCTCCCATATACAGATGAGCAGTAACAGATCTCAGTGCCAGAGCTGAGGAGCGTCCTGTGCATCATCTATTGCGCTACAGCAGAATGTTATGTGGTTCTCTTACAGCCAGGAAGGCAGAATTATAAAGCTGCCTCCCTAAACCAAGGAGATTCTTCCGTTCTCCAAACTACAGCAAAGTTTCCTTTACGTGGCCATAAATTCAGCTTGTGCAATCTAAAGTAGGTTGCAATTTACAGAGAGCTGGCAAAACATTTTCTGCGAGACAGGATAAAAACCTTGCACATCGGCCCTGGCATAAACACACAGGTGAGGAGAAGGCAGAGGCAACAGAGCTTTCTTTGCACTTCCTTAACACAGTGATCCACAATTTAGACCTTGAGTACGAAGCCAGCTCCTGGCCTCGGCTAAAAAGCCACAGAGCAGGAATACAACTAAACGAGCACCAAGAAACCTTCAGAGTCAAAGCTCTATTGCTCTTGACAGGTAATAGATGCTGGTGAGGCAACACTGGTGCCCTCGAGGATCTTCATGGCAAAAGGAAAACATCTGTTTCTTCCAGCCTTGAAACGGGCAGGTTCCAAAACAAGCATGTTAAAATATATAGAGCAGTGCACCCGTGAGGACAACTAACGATAAGCTGTGCACACCAACAGTCTTCCACTCGGGTGGAAATCCTGCACTAAGAAGGAATCGTATGCTGGAAAAAGCAGAGAGAGAAACAAGCACGCATCAATGTTTTACACATCTCTTTTTTTTCTCTCCTTGCTGCCAATTTCTCCCCCAACCACACAGTATCGGTGTGAAGTTTCTCTTTGCTGGGACACAGCCGCTAGGAGCCTGGGTGCTTGGTCTGAATTAGAGCAGAGCTAATTCTGTTCAGTGATTTTACTTTTCAGCTCAGTCTCTTCTAACTAATGGCATCTCCCAAAGTTAACGGCAGATTTTCACAGTGTCTGTTTCTAGAAGTGGTAACACTCGATGCTTAGTTACTACCAAGGTTTGGTGTGTTCAGAAAGGCTCTTGCTTATACTTCCTCACACCGAGACCAAGGTCTCTGCTAAATCCTGGGTGCTACAGTAGGGGTGAGGAAAGTCAAAGGTCACACCTGCAGGGAGAAGCAGCCAGGACAGGCGACCCTAAACTGATCAGCGGGGGATTCCATCCCATATACATCATGTTCAGTATAAAGCTGAGGGATCACGAGGGTCAAGTTCTCTTATTCAACGGCCGGTGTCTGAGCACAACTCTGCCCATTCTGCCTTCCATCCCGACCCGTGTGTTCCTGAATCCAGTTCTAGAATCCAGCTCCTGAATCCAGTTCCCCTCTCCTGCTGAGTACAGTCTGGGACTTCCCCAGTGCCTGCTCCACAGCATCAGTGGTGACGGTGATGTAACTGCCATCAGGGGGATTGGGCTCGATATTGGGTTTGTATGTATTTGCACTTATTTCATTTTATTGTTATTATTTTAATTAAAACTGCTTTCAGTTTTCCTTTCCAATCTGTGTCTCTTCCTTCTCTTCCTCCTTGGGGAAGTGATTAATAGAGAGCGTTCATCATTCATCTAGCAGCCAGCCCAGCCCCAACCCTTGTCAGTGCTCGACACCAGCTCTCTCCAGCCAGTCCACGTTGCATATTATTTCTCAAGCTGCTCAGTAACAGCCATGGCTTTTTGGCATGACCTCAAATTACATGCGGAGCTCCCTATTCAACCTCCCTCTTGCAGCCGCATCAAGTCTGACATTCTCCCTTTTCCCAAGCAAGCTTCTCAAACCTTACAGTCTTGCTAGTCACCCCAGGACTCAGATAAAGAGAGTGAAAGTTTGCCCTTTATCCCCAGAAAGTTTCTTGGATCACGCCTAAAACTCTCAGATCTGACTCAAGTCGGGTGTTTGATGTATCTGCCTTGCTGGGAGATAAAGTCACTGCTCCTTGCATGACTTTAAGGACAAAAGGCTCTCCCAAGTCAAATGTCCCTCTACTCTGTTAGGACTACGAGCCGTCAAGCTAAGCACTAATCTGCCACCCAAGGACCGGGGCATTGCGACATGTCTGGGAGCCCCCCTGCAAGACCCTGTGCACAGCCCTCACCCTGGAGATGGACAGGACCACCTCTGCCCAACCTGAACGGGGGCCTTGGAGAAAAATGGGCAGCGCGGAGCTGATCGGGGCTGCGGCAGAGCCCAGTCCCACACAGACATCAGGCAGCGCTGCAGACACTGCCAGCACTGCGGGATGAGCCTCCTGGCATCAGAACTGTGGTAAAGCAGAGGGAAGAGCTGTGCCATGCTGCTGAGCAAGGACACGCAGCAGAGGTAGGTGCAGAATCCCAGATTAAGGAGGGAAACAGCCCATTGTACAAATGCTCTGCAGGCTGCCCTGCTGGCTTCAGGACTATTGTAGTTCTTTTTGACCTCCTCCCAAACCAGATGTTACAGCTCAAGGGACCACTCTGTCCAGCTCTGTTTGCTTCTGAACTGTAAGAGAGAGTTCCCAGAAGTGTGGGGATTTTGGGGGGGGGGGGGGGGGTTCCCCCCTTTGCTTTTTTTTTTTTTTTACCTAATCCCTGGAAGACATCAGAGGTTAATCAACTTCAGGAGAGACTGGACATCAGGGCTGCCCCCATTGTAAATACCTTTCCTATTTACTCCTTGCCCACAAAGGGATTCTTTGTTTTGCCAGGTAACTGTTTAACCAAAGACCACAAAACCTTGTACAGACTAGCAGTAAGCAACCTCACATCTGAGGGACAAGCAAGCAGGGTGCCAACAGTCCCCATGGGAACAATGTGGATTTTTAGGTCCATGATCCTTTTTCCCCAATTTGTATCAAGAGGAAGGGACACAGCAAAGGTTTCTGGTGACTCTACTGGCTTCAGGTTTGCTCTGGCCGACTTCACAGTTAAGTACAGCCATGGACTGGTATGGAAGCACTTTAGCAGGCAGCTGCATTAAGCCAGGTAAAGCCAGGTTAAGTAGCACATTCATGTGTCCACACTAAAAGGCCAGTCCATATTCAGCTTCTCCAGACCAGCTTAACCCAATTCTGTTGCACAGTGCCGTGATCTGCATTTCCCTGTCTTCTAGGCTGAGGCAGCAACTTTTTATTATTTTTTTTTCCCTCCAAACAGATCAAAATCCACAGATCCACAGAAATTCCAGTACCTGAAGGGGGTTTACAAGAAAGCTGGCCAGGGCCTGTTTCCAAGAGCTTGTAGCAATAGCACAAGGGGCCATGGTTTGAAACTAGAGAAGGGGAGATTTAGATTGGACATTAGGAAGAAGTTCTTGACTCTGAGGATGGTGGAACCCTGGCACAGGTAGACCAGGGAGGTGTTGGAGGTCCCATCCCTGGAGACATTCAAGGTCAGGCTTGATGGGGCTCTGAGCAACCTGCTCTAGTTGAGGATGTCCCTGCTCCCTGCAGGGGATTTGGGCTAGATGACCTTTAGAGGTCCCTTCGAACGCAAGGCATTCTAGGATTATAGGATTATCTTTGAGCTTTCCTGAAAAAAAAGCAACAAACCCCCCCCCCACATAAAAGTTAGGGCAAACTTTTGGTGTTTATTATTTTTGTTTTCTTCTCATTTCGTCTGCCCACATGTGTGGGAATACACACACATTGTTATTGATCTGCAGTCTTCCTGCAGACCACTTTTGCGATGCCTTAAGGACGACGGGCAGATCAACCACACGATCACAGTTTATAACATCACTTAAGCCATAAGGTATAAACTCCTCTGAATCAAAGTGACTTGCCTACTGCAACCGAAAAAAGGAGTCAGTAGAGTCAGGAAGATGGCAATGAATAACTGGGGTAACCTTTCCTGTCTAGGTACGGGAGACGTGCCATGTTTCTCTGCAGGCCTGAAGGTTCTGGTTTGGGGTAGTTCATTTTTCTGCAGAGCACGTACAGAAAGGGCAAGACGGGCAAGTGCTAAAAGCAACCCAGCTTCTTTCATAAATCAGCAGCAGGGTACAGTATCCAGTTGTTTACTTAGCATAATTTTACACAGACGAGACCGGACAAGTCATGAAACACTGGGCACAAGAGCTGAGAAACGCTGCTATTAAAAAAGCATGCGGAAAACTTTCCCAAGGGATGCCAAGAGTCTGTGTGGGAAGAAGTAGGATGAAGAAGCAGCAGCGTCAGGGGTTAGAACAAACAGAAAAGAAGCGATTGTTTTCTTCCCTCGAAAATCAGTTACTAAACCTTTCCAAGAGAAAAGCATCGCTGGAAGGGGAACACAGGAGTGACACTGGAAACAACCGTGCAGCTGCAAAGAAAAGCCTCCAAAGGAGTTACGCGGTCGAGCCGCCTGTTTAGGGTGTAAGGCACGTTAGATGGAGGCAGACTGGCCAAGTTTGCCTTGCTAAGGTTTTAAACGTTATTTGCTTCACAAGAAAACTGATTCCTCCAACTAAATAGCGACTGCCAAATCGTGCAGTGTACACTCGCCTTGCATCTGATAACATCAGTTATCACGGCTCACTTGGTAGGCAGCAGCGCTGCGCACCAGCAGGCAGCAAGAAGCTCATGGAAACCTAACAGCAAGGTCAGCGAGTGGAAGGGGTCAACATGGACTGGACACCACTTTCTCCAAAACAATGCCCTGAAAGGAAGAGAGACCTGCAATAAAAAGATTAAAGACAGGAGTCTCTCAAACGACGCCCTCCCGCACAACACGCATGCAGCCTGAGATTCATCCTACAGATGTACATTCTGGAAACCCCTTTTTAAAGCCCGTATAATACACTGATAGTTGATATTGTTTCCCTTTTACGGTCATTGGGCTCATTCCAATGACAGAACAGCTTTCCATTGATGAGGAGTGGTGGGGCTTTTGTTTTTATTTATTCTATGCTCCAGTGAAATCTTTTCGCCTTCCCATGGGCTTTAGCTTTGCCCTCAGAAAGTGAAAATGGGACCTAGATATGCACTGTTCTATAGGATGATTTACAGATCTTCAGATCTTACAGATCCTTCACTGATTTAGAGCTCCAGATCTGAAGATCTATAAAAGATCCATACATCTTTTAAGCCTTAATTTTTTGAGAGAGGAGGAAAGCAGCAGAGACAGGGAAGTTTTATGCACATCAACACCCCCCCAACATTTCAGGCAGCAGTACTAACTAGTCATAATATATTCAGAGATCAAGCTGATATCTTCAGCCCACCTCCTCTTTTCTCATCCTTACCACCATTCTTTTCGAAATTAAAATCTGAAGAGAAAACCACAAGAAAAGCTGAGATGGATGAAGAGCATTTCCTCAGTGCCATGCACATTACAGAGCTGTAATGTTTCCTCCAACACCTCTAGTCGGAGGTTATACTACCTTGTTTTCTTCATGCCAACCAAAACTTCTTAAGGAAAGCCTTCTCTCTGTCTTTGACATCACCTCCATTGGAGTGATCAAAGCTTTACAGCCCAGAACTGATGCAACCTTGCTGATCCTGAGCAACGTGTGAATTGCAGAATCGGGGCCTTGAAGACTGAAAACTTGGGGTGTGCCCGTGGAGCGTGCCAACACATTAGGCTTTCTAATTTGTTACGCACTTGGCAAAGCGAGCACTGGATCAGAGGTATCCCAGAAGAAAGAAAGTCTTGTGTCTATTCTCAATGCAAGTTACACAAAACACTCACATGTCCTCCCGGGCACTGCCTGTATTTAAGTAGGAAGGCATCGCAGTGCCAGGAAAACATGCACCGAGGCACAGATCACCTAGAGCTTCAGTAGCCGCTCATCAGAAAGATCACAATTTCAGTTTTGTGGATGTTTCCACTCACGCCTCTTGCCCCATAGGCATGGACACAGTTACCACTGCAAGAGCAGCTCCTGCAAACGTCACTCTCGAAGCAGGAGGAGAAAGTAAATTTGAGGCTGTGGTTCCTTCTGCATTTCTTCTGGCGAAGTGCTGAGGGCAACAGTCACTGCCCTTTCTGTGACCACATTGTCTCCTCCCTCTGTCCCCATAAGCTGTGATGAGCTAGAACCAGGATGGAGCTGCACGGTCCACCAGCAAAAGGAGGTGGTTATTAAACCATCCCTTGAGGAATGAGCCCGCGGGTTGATGATACGGCCATCTCCAGCAGCAATGTCTGTTTGAGCTTCTACTCCTTCTCCCCTACAGCCACATCGATGGATGTTTCCCAGTCTCAAGCCACCTTCTTCATAGAGACGGCACAACTGTTTGCAACGTCATGTGCTAAAGCAGACCAAGAAACCAACCCAGGTTATAAATAACCAGAGGAAAGAGAGGAGTGAGGGTATTTTTAACCTGGAACTGGAGCCTCTTCACTGATCCAGGTCACCATATGGCTCCGGAGCAGTTGTGCCGGCACAAGTGTTGGGAGACAGGCAAGGAACCAGCAAGCAAGTGTAGACGGGAATATCCTAAGGCCACATCTGCCACCGAGAAAATGGTACATGCAGCAGTACCACCCATGCCTGGTGTTAGCAACTGTATCATGCATGCTTGGTGTTAAAAAGCAGAGCTGACTTAGCATGACTTGGAAGAATTTCCACCACAGTTTCAGCCTCCACAGGCTCACTACTTTGAACAAAACACATGAGCTCCACTGGTAGGAATGACAACACTTTTAAGCTGCATGGGGCTAATGTCTCCGAACTCCTTCCTCTGACTGCCCTTCATCCCCTAAAAAAGCACGAGCTTGTGAGATAGAAGATAGACAGTGCCAATATACAACTCGCTTTTCAAAACCAGCCAAAAACTACAGACAATTTCGAAACCTAAGCCATCTCCCGCAATACGAGCTCGGTCATACTATCGGCAGCATTTTTCAATTGTTTTCTTTTTGCTGCGCAACCTCTCCACCGCGACTGGTTGTGATTAATATATGCTATTAAAAACAGAGGGAGCGTGCAGCACAGCCAGCCTTTATCGTTACGGAAGAAGCCTTCGTGGTGCAGAGCCCAGCAAACTGCCCTGCTTAAAAACCGCTGCACAAATGGAAATGTTTGCTGTGCAACGAACGCTCACCGTGTGTCGACGCGTCCTTCATCCCGCTCTGGTTTGTCTGCTTGTTAACTGCGGCAGAAGAGCGCTGCCTCCTCGCGAAGGCAGCCTCTGAAAATCCCCGGCAGAAAATTGATTTTTATCAGGTCATCTTAAAAAGCAAGAATGTCTCGCTCTTGGCAGACACAACAGCTTGAGTTAGGGAACGGCGGCGGTGACACTGCCCATCGATCACAAGGAGATTCAGAGATATGACTGAAGTCCTATCAGTTGACCTAACCCTGTCTTCTTGTTTTCCTCCCTTCTCCTGCCTGTTTACTCATTACACCCCAGCCGCTTGCCTAGAAGCTTGTCTCCAAGGCCATTTCGACTTGTTGGTGCCTATACCCACACTAAAATGCGAAATATTTTGCAGCAACACCCTTGTAGGAGTTCTGCTTAATAGAACCAGTTTGCCAAAGACCCCCTGCTCTGTACAACACATCAACGTATTTTTTTCCTCTAATACCTATATAAGATTGAGTGGTTCAGAAAAATAAGACGCTTGGTTTGAAGAGGCACAACCTCTCTTCAGAAGCCGGGTATCAGTCAAGCAATGCTGATAGCACACAGGAGGATTTCATTCCATTTTAAATCTGAAGCTGTTGTGTTAATTAGCGCATCTAACTCCGTAAAACACAAATGGAACCAACAGGGAAAAAACGATGCCTTTCCTGATCTGTTTCAAAGACTTAATTTAAACTGATTGCTCTTTTCAACAGCATAAACTGCAAGACATCCACGGATTCAAATACAGGCACATATTTTTTTACTTCTTTGGCTGGGTTAATTTCCCGGCTTTCCCATTTAAAGCTCCGCAGTAAATCCCCCTGGGTCAGTTACAACTACTACTTTACACTGCTGAATTCTGCCAGCAATCTGCACATCGTTCCCGCAGATCCTTCTGCTTTCAAGCTTCTTGGAACTTTATTGGACCCATTCCTTTGAATAAACCAACACCCTTTGTAGGCTGCAAAAGTACCAGGGGAACTACTGTCCTCTACATCAAGCAGCCTCTCCTCACCTTCCTTTTCGGTAAAAGGAAGATGCTACATTTAAGAGAAAACAAGTGGGAATTTGGCTTTCTTCCCCTCTTCTGAGAAACTTCTGAAAACCGAGCGCTACATGTGCTCATACGTTGTGGGATCAGCCAAAGCAAGTTGTGAAGGCCAGAGGGCCCTGCACAGAAATGTTGTAAAGGGCAGATGGCCTCGAGAGGTCAGGTTCTGCAAACAGAGAGCAAACATTCCCAGGCGAGGAGCATGCCCTTCAAGATAAATATGAGGTAAGCCATATGCCAATCTCTCATTATTAAATTTTATCCGTATTGCTAATAAAGCAAAGAACGTTCTTCCACTCACCTCAGTAACATCCATGACTTTGATGGCTGCCAGCTGACCCGTCTTGACATGCCGACCCTGAAGAAAAGAGAGAACCGTTAGCACCAGCATCTCACCCATCCCTTCAGCGTACACAGAGCAAAATATTTGGACAAGAGCTCCAGCCACTGGGTATTCCCCAGCTGTGCTGGACGCTTCTGATATTTCCTATGAAAAAACAACCGATACAGCTAAAAAAAAAAAGTAGTTTCTTTTCAAAATGTTCTTAGACGGATCTTAGAAGCCATTTCTTTTCCTCCACATTAAAAGGATGATTATCAAGATTAAGCACAGACAGATCCCGTTCACACCTTCCCTTCTGTTTACTTTAGCAAAGCTCAGTCAGTGATGATATTTTATCAACGCGGCAGAAGAGTTAAACTCCACACATTGCGGATTCGAGTTCTATGCACCAGCGCCTGGTACCTGGGCGACATATTGCTCGGTACATTCAAGCATGCTTAGGGGATTGCAAAAGGACATTTCTCTTTGTTTTGGTCTTCGGGATTTAAAAAGTGAGGTTCTTCAAGTAATGCATCAGACCTGTAGTAGCTCTCTTTGCCTGCCTCAACAGCTAGACAAGAACAAGACATCGTCTCCCTTCAGCTACGCCACCAGAAGGGTCTGGTTTCTCAGTACAGCTGGAGCTGAATTAATAGATCTCAGCTCCTGTGGCAGGGAGCTCGTACCCTTCCTTCCCCTGCCTCCCTCCAGCCTCCTGTCACGTCTTTCTCCCGGGAGCACTGAGCTCCTTCTGGCACTCGGCGGATCATATGATAAGCTGATTGAGATCACTAAAATGGCAGAAAGTTAACACACAAAAAAAAACAACTGCAGGGTGGGGCGGGGGGTTGCAGATCAGGAAATTAAACTGGTTTGCTCTGCAGGCAGAGCAGAGGTAGAGCTGGGGTGGATGGGAGGCTGGCAGCACCATGGTGGGGCTCTAACTCCTCTCAGCTGACTTCTCACAAAAATCCTTTTTCCTCCAGTATATTTGGACACGAGGTGGGGCCGTATCAATTAGCTGCTCTGTATTTTTTTTCTAAACAAGCACTCAGAAATGGTGTTAGCATTGGTGTTTTCCTGCTCTGCCCTGAGACTTTCAGGCACAGAATCACAGAATGGTTTGAGTTGGAAGGGACCTCGAAAGGCCATCTAACCAAAGCCCCTGCAGGGAGCAGGGACATCCTCAACTAGAGCAGGTTGCTCAGAGTCCATCAAGCCTGACCTGGAATGTCTCCAGGGATGGGGCCTCCACCACCTCCTTGGGTAGCCAAGCAGCCTGATCTCCCAATTACCCTTTTCAAGCATCACCCCTGAAGGCTCTTCTCTGAACTGGTCAAGCTCTCCAGCAAGAGGTATGCCCACTGCACCGCTTCACTTTGATCACAAATAATGATAAAAACCACAGCAAAACATTTCACTAAAGTCACAGCTCCCTTCCCTTTCTCCTCACCAATTTCTGAAGCTTCCTAGCCAGAAATCTACAGGTAGCATCCACTATAGCTTACGGACATCAACAGAACGTTTTTTTCATGGACTAACTCTCCTTAATCTCTTTACAAATTCTTTCAAGACTGGCACCCCAAAACTGAAGCACCCCAAAGCCCTAGTCTTTTTGGAGAAATCTTGACCCCTTCACATCTTACGAACCCTCCGTGGAGATAAGGGCCAGGCACTGCTGGTGCATCTGAACAGATGAAACGCTGCAGAATTCACAGCCTCCGCTTTCTTTCACAACTCTTACTGTGCTGTTCTCTCCCCTTATTAACCAATCCACATGCTTTCTATAAATAAATTGCTGTACTCAGGCTTCTGCTTCTCTGTAAACTCTCTTTATTGCGTGCATTTCTTTTTACAGCTCAGTCTCAAGCTGGTTTTGATTTTGAAACAAAGTTAGGGTCGCAACGTGTGTGCAGCGGCCAAGACTGAACTCACCTTGACCTTACTACTTCTTGAACCAAAGACTTTCAGCAAGCCCAAGAGAAATGCAACTCCAATTTCCCACCCTGGACCTCTGCCTAATGACAAAAGCCTGCGGTCTTCTCGAGGCTTACCATCCCACCAAGGGAGGAGGGGAAAATGTTTTACACCAAGGTGGAAAAATGCCTCCCCTCAGCTCTGCCCCTATTTTCCACAGCTCCGTAGAAGAAACTGAAAGGCCCAAGGACATAGGGAAGCACAGTTTGAGGTCCAAGATGAATATGCTAAAGATAAGAGAGGAACAAGGAGATTTCAGAGGGGGGGAAAAAAAAAAAAAAAGAGAGAGGACAGAGGAAGAAAAAACTTTTTAAAAAGCGGTGAAAACAGTTCACCACGTTCTGCAGCAAAGCAGGGACGATAAAATGGTGGCAAAACATTCTCCGAGCAGAAGAAGCGCCACATGGAAGAGCGAAGCAGCAAGGCATCCACGCAATGCCACATATTTTATGGGAAGCCTGCTCTATTTGTCTTTTTGAATCTGCAAGCTACCGACGGGCTTGCTATTTCCAGCGAGAAGCCTGGAATTTCCCAGGGCTCAGCTTCACAGCTTTCCTCCAGTCAATGTTCCTCCCTGTGAGACTGACCCACTCGGAATGATGAATGTGCCCCAGTCCGACCACCCTTCCCCTGCAGCTTTTTGGGACCCTGCTGGTGCCTCCAGTAGTTCCTGTGAAAACCTGGGCCACGACGGCTACGGGAGAGCAGCGAACGCTCATGTTTCACTTTGCTGTTTCGACAGCAGGGATGGGAAAAGCTTCTCCACAACCCTCCTAAGGGACTGGCAAGCAAGGGAACTGCAGACTGTGGGAAGTGTGGGCTGCTCCGTATCCCAGGCCAAATTTAAACCCTGGCCATTTCAGAATATTGTTTAAATTGACTCCAACTACCCTTTTCGTAATGTATGGGGAGTTCATATTCTAAGCGTCTACGACATACATGCAGGGGGTTGCATGACATTAACTTGTGTGAGAGAAGTAAAAGGACATTTTAAAGCCACATTCTTTTCATTAAAAATATTTTTAGAGAGAGGGAGGGAGGGAAAAAAGTCAACATCACAAGCACAGCATATAAGCACGAGCAGGGTTTTTGTTTGTTTGTTTATCTGCTAAGCAGCTCTGCTCAAGAACAGACTTGTCAAACTATTAGCACGCTGGTATAATTTTGCTTGCAACATGAAATTCCCATTTTGGAAACTGATCTTTAGATTTCCATAGCCCGCTTTTGCTTTGGATGAATTTGTCTACATGAAAAATAAAAATTAAATAATGATAATGATAATAATAATAATAAATGTAAAGCCGTTAAATGTGATAAAAGAACTGCAGAAGTTGCCAATTGGGAGAAATCCTCTGAACTCTATCTCCTGGGATTAAAATTTATTCCAATCCAACTCCCAGGGCACTTGATAAATGTGGTAACCATTAAGGCCCCCATCCAGACACCATCTCAGCAACATCACCGGCTAACACTCCAGTGGGACAGCATTTTTCTTGCAGAATAAGGCCCCTGCTTTAGCGCTGTCTGGAATCGCAGCCCCTCGGGGCATCCCAGGCTCCCCCAACCCCAGGAGCACGGCAGAGGTTCTTGCAGCTTTGTTTCTCCCAGCAAATTGCTGGCAATTACCATCCCAGTATCTAAAAAATGTCACGAGATTGCAAAACGCGACCCACGCTAACAGAAAACAGCAGTTTCTTAAAATAGTGCCAGATACCAAATATCGCAGCCTGGGGATCGCAGGGTAACTGTCCCCTGGCCAGAATGTTAAGCGTGGATATGAAATAGGCAATGAAGATGACACAACCTAGATGTATCTGTCTCCAGGTGACTGTCTCCGGAGCCAACGGACTGAGCAGGCTGCAGAAGCTGCTCTGTGTAGCAGCAGCAACAGATAGTAAAGGCTGTGTTACTCCAGGACCAAGAGTTTGCCCCTGGAAAAGGTCTCAAGGTAGGGGTGACAACAAAATATGGGCACTGTCAGCTGCCCCTGGCTCCCACCCCCATGGAAAAAAGCCCACCAACACCTTCCCTTCATTTAGACCACATGAAGATTTTTATCCACCAAAATTTCCGAACTTCTTGTTGTTCCTTGCGCATCCTCCCCACCTTTCTCTCCCTCTTTCCATGAATCTATTCCCATTAAAAACACTTGTTTATCCTCCCAAGGAAGCAACATAAGAATATTTTTCAAGGCTGCTACCACATCGTTCCGTTTAAACGGTCTGCTGGGATGAGCGAGTTAATGTAGTTGAGCCTGCTGACCCCAAACTTTGTGTCCTGTTTCTTCTCACGTGGACGACAGAAAGTTCATTTACATATGGAAGGGTTTAAAATACAGCTCTTCTCAGCAACACTGGAGCATTTAGCTGCATCTTAAACCTGAATCCACTACTTCAGCATATTCCCAGTCATGTCTGATAGCAACACGCTGTTTATTTCTCATCTCAGTGGGCTTTATGCATGTTGAAAAGCAGAGGGGACAAGGGGAATCCTTGGGAGACTGCCAAGATCTGCAGAACATTATAAATTTCAAGCCTACCCACAACTCTCCAAGTCAGTTAATACACCTACTTCTTGCCTCTTTCTTCCTCTGCACACGTTATTACTGTGAAATTTTTGTTTTCGAAAGGTTGAAAGGCAAGTGCTGGTTTTCACGGTGCCTTTCTTTCTTCCCCGAGATGCCTTAACGTTATCAGAGAACTATGCAAATGAAATGCAAAAGAAATCCTATCAGCTCATTTACTTCCTAGCCACCACTAATTACCCAAGACATGTATTCTACGGTCACGTCATTCTCCCACTAACACCGTTTCCAGCCTGTGTATTAACGTGTCTTTGGGGGACGCTGCTCCTGGACGCTTGCTCCTCAGCTAAATGGCATGGAAGTAGAATATGGGGCAACACCGCACATTAAGGAAGGCAGGCAGGCAGCATGAGGGACTCCGGACTTGCAAGCTTGGATTATCCTGTGCGCTGTATACAATAAGCCCTTGGAAAACTTCTCCAGCCTCTCAGTATCCTGTGCTGACCGTTGTGGAAAAAAAGAGCAATTAAATTGAAAAAACCTCCATGTATTCACCTTTCAGTTGCTACAGCACAGACAGAAGAAACAGGCTAGATTTAAACACGCGATCAAGTGAAAACTCACCACGGTACCACCTCGTAGTAGTGCCGGACAATGCCCCCGTGCCAAAATATTAGCTTTTCAATTTAGTCAACTCTAAACTCCTCCCAGCCCGAGGCAAGAAGCTATGGAGCAATATTCTGCTATTAGGTTGCACACACCAGTGCAATAAATAATATCTTCTTATTCCAGTCCGTGTCTACCACCAGCTTTTTGTCACTCGCCAACACAGTGAAGTCGCAAACCAATGAACTTTACGTTGCGAATACTCAAGACTCTACCAAGATATTTCTTCCCACTCCCCAGAAAGAGTAGGTCTGCCCCATGAAAAGCGATGGGAGCAACGCTTGTGGTGGTGGAAACAGAACAGGTTTTTCTGACAAGCAAGAAGACAGAATAGCACAAAGCGAAAGCAACCTCCCCAGTTAAATAATAAAATACACAATGTTCTTCGGCAAAAAAAAGTCCATCGAGTTGCATTTGTAGCCACAATAATGCTGTTCCTACTGATACAGCATTCTGCAAGCTAAATAATCATCGGCTCCAGCGATGGAGATAAATTCGTAAGAAAGGGATCACGTTTATCTGGCGTGGAAGTGCCTTCTGGAATAAAAATCAGCGAACAACCTCAGCACAAAAGCCTGGCAAATCACCGCAGCAACACACGAGAAGAAAAAAACAAGGCCCACATCAATGCTCTTTCTTCCTGTTAGATGATTTCTAAACCCAAACCAACCAGAAGCTATTAAAGGCTCCCACTGTTCAAGTCAAAGACAGGAGAGGGTTCCGTGTTTTCGCTGTCTAACTCTTGACATCAAATGCCTAGAAAGCAAACCAGCAAACGACACCCTCTCTTATCCTGCTTTCGATATCCACAGGCTCACGAGCTGTCTGTTGAAGAAATAATCACGACAATTTACTCATGCATAGGACTGCGTGTTGGGAAGTCTGAAAGATGCACAGTTACTGCGCGTCCTGTACTTCCAGGGACAGAGTGAAAAGACATCACCGGCTAGTAAGGGGGAAAAGAGAGTTCTATGCACTGGTTTTGTACTTCGATTGCTAGTTTTGTGGTAGCTTTCCCGCCCCGAAAGATGCTGGATATACATTAGTAGAGGTATTTCCTTCTCCCAAACAGCTCGTTGCCTAAATAGGAGAACGGAAAGAAAAGGTGGAAAGAAAAAATAAAAAGCATGGTGGGAAAACCATGGCAGAAAGCCACAATCTGACTTTCCCAGGATTGCAAGAGGTCACCAGCAGAGCTCAGAGCTAGAAGGCACACTCGGAGCTCCCTGCCCAGCAGTCCCTTTCACCTCACCGATCAGCAGGAGATGTTTTTTCTGATGGGAGAGGACAGGAGAACTGTAATGGCAGACAGCTCTCTCACCACTTCACTCGCTAGGTGACCCCCACTAGGACCTTCAATAGATTTTAGGATGAGGAGCAATGGTTTGAAACTAGAGCAGGGGAGATTAAGACTGGACATTAGGAAGAAGTTCTTTACACTGAGGGGGGTGGAACCCTGGCACAGGTTGCCCAGGGAGGTGGTGGAGGCCCCATCCCTGGAGACATTCCAGGTCAGGCTTGATGGGGCTCTGAGCAACCTGCTCTAGTTGAGGATGTCCCTGCTCCCTGCAGGGGGGTTGGACTAGATGACCAAGCTTTCTACGGCTCTTGGTTATATGACCAACCACTCTATGATTCTAACTGAGACCTGACGATCATGCCCATTTCAGATCACAGCCACTGAGACATCTGACTGGGCAACGGGTGAAAAAAGGCTGGGAAAAGCTGGGGATGTTGCAGGGGAAAGGGAGGGTAGGAGGTCTAGCAGTGCTGCAGTTTAAGATTCTGCGTGGTCCTTCATTACCCAGCCATGC
>WEIS01090177.1:21295-33903 GCA_013389965.1 Todus mexicanus
AGGTCACCTGAGCGAGTCTTGTGCTCACCAGTTGCCACCCCACCACCACATCCACCCAGTGCCACCTCAGAGAGGTGTGGTGGTGTGGTTGTACAGCACGAACTGCTTCCACCCCAGAGCAAGTGTGGCCCCAGCTGACTCGCCAGGGTCCCCACGTGCAGGAACAGGGGCTCTGAAACAACACAGGTACCTCCTTAGATGAAAGAGACAGCTGATAAAGGGCAGAGTCTTCTGATCACTTCTTCTCCAGATGACATCAAAATAAGATTGGATGAAAAGCGCCCCAGGCTGCTTTTCTTTGTTTGCTTCTAAAATGAATTCATGTCAACACTTAACTCATCAGTGATGAGTTCAAATCTGAGCTTTCTGACCAAATGGGGCAATTTACACCTTGTGAGCAAGGTCCTTTGCAAACCCCGGACAAGCCTGGGCCCATTTCACTCCACTCACCACTAAGAAGTTGATGAGAAACCACCTAAGTGCTGGGCATGCACCTTCTGAAAGAGGAGGAGAGATGTCCTCAACAAATGTAAGTATTGAAGCATCGGGTACATGGAAGTGCCATGAAGGACATAATTCCCTTTGAGGGGGAAAAGAGTAAGATCAAAACCATTAGTTAACCCCTGCCCCGCTCCACGCACCAACACTGCTGTCAGCAGCCACTCTCCTGGGGGACATCGTCAGGGGTCATACGGGAGAGAAATAAACCCAAGCCCACGCACATCCCACAAGCCTCGTTGCCTTCTGTCTACTGACAAAAACAGCAGCTCAAAAAACAGGCAACAGACACCCCCAGGCAGTGAGGGGACAGTGTCCCCCTACCATGCAACATCCAGCAAGCTGCAGTGCACACCATGGGTTCGGCTACGCAGCTTCAGTGGCCTGGCTGCCTGAGGAACCATCCCAAAATGTCGACTGGCCTCCCAGAGAGCACCAGGAGGAATATGAAATAAAAAACAACTTTTTCTTTCATTTCAAGTACGCTAAACGGAGTGGGGAATTATTTTGGGAGGTATAAAACCTCATTGGTAATGGCAAAAGGAATGGCAGGAGGGGAAGGGAAAAGGGAAATAATCAGCTCCATGGCTTTTATCTTCTTTTTTAATATGTTTTGTGGCTTGCTATTGTTGATTCAGCCCTTTGGACCAGGAGGAGCCCATCACACATGCTGCCATGTTCAGCTGACCCTACCAAGAGAGTCCCACCTTCCATCTAGCTGCACCACAAGATGCTAACACACTGCATGAGGAGGATCTGAAGCTACCACTGGACAGTTTAATATTCATGAGGGGCAAAGGGAAGGGAAGCTTCTTTCATTTCTACCATCCCAGTGGAACAACACAGTCGAGCAGAGCAGGGAAGTCAGCCTGTGTAATGAGTTTTATTTCAATGTGGTTAAAACAGAAGATTTCACATCTGCAACCTTTGAAAGAATTCCAGAAGAGTTAATGGACTCTTTAATACACATTTAGATAAATATATATATATATATAAAACTAAATTTCAGTCCAAGTGTCAGCACTCCTCCAGTGCTAGAACACACAACAAAGAGCTGGACCCGTGTGGTTCAGGGTTTTTCACTTCTGCAAAGGGCAGGCACTGGTTGGTATCTCATCCCTTTAGCCATTACAAACATCATCAGTGCCACTTCCAGTTAGTCACATCTCCTCACCATTATGGATGAGGGAGCCATAATTTACTAGGCAGTGACTGCTGGAACTAAAGGGCATCTTCTAGGGCATCGGATATGAGGGAGCACTACAAGAGGAGGTGTTCCGAAAAAGAACAGGGATGGTGCTTTATACCATGACCCCGCATGGAAGAGCAAAATAAGAAATACTTGCCCAACTTGTTTGCAAGATGCAAAACACACATTTAGCCTAAAGTTCTACGTATTTTAATTAAACACGGACTCACACCAGAAGACTCTTTCTGATACCCTGCCAAGTACATCTGTGATTCTAAAGGAAAAATAAATTAAAAAAAAAACCAACAATAAAAAACCCCAACCACCTTGTCCTTGAGAAACTGGCACGTGGCCAGCGAGCGATCTGTAAACAGCTTTGTGTCCACACAAACGGTTTTCAAATACTCTGGCAGTATTTTCAGCCCTCAAACTATTTCTGCTTTGTCAGCACGGGAGCCTGACTCAGAAATCCCAGCCTGTACTAACAACCCTTTCTGTATCAGACCCGCCAACAACAAAGCCCCAACATCAGAGGTCGCCTGGCCCTTTATTTATTTACCTAGCAAAACAAGGACCCGAAGGAACACGATTTCCTCTGGGTTGCTACCTGAGCAGTATCAAAGTTGCCTTCCCAAAGCCTTCGACCAACGTGTTTATGGTGCGAAAGGGCCCCACGACAGAAAAGCCCTTATGCAACATGCTGGGCTCACGGGTTAATCCACGGAGAACGGCGTTTGGCGAGGAAACGGAGCCTGCGCCTTCTCCCGTTGCTTCTTTTTGACGGAGCACTCAAGAACACACCAAGTGCCTCACAAGAACTAGTCAAAACACGTTCGCCGCTCTTAAATAACACGCTACGGGGACTCCGCAGACCAAGCTGTGGCAAACAAAAACGAGTAAGAAATTCCTCGGGAGGAGTCGCAAAGCAAGCCCAGGGTGCTGCTGCCCTTGCAGCCGGTCCCCACCGGCCCTGCTGTGCGCTCAGGGGGCAAATGAGATCAGCAAAAGTTCTCCCGATGTGTGACATTTCTTTCTACAGACAGAGCCAGCAGACCGATACCTGGCGCCGAGCCTGGTGTCACCAGCAGAACGTGGGGGTTTTGATCATGGGTCAGTCTACAAGACACCAGACCTGCTGGTGGCAGACGGGGTATATCTGTCTCAGAGAAGGAAAAGCATCTTTGCATAGGAGTTAGCAGGGATTATTCAAAGAGCTTTAAACTAGATTTGAAGGGGTAAAGGGATACAACTAGGCTCGATAGAGATAAGCCTGGGGGCAGCACACTGATGTTTGAGGGATGGTGTGCTAACAAGGTCCTTTGGCCTGCTGTCTCAATGGAGATAAGGGATGGAGATCCATGTGGCACCAAAGACAAGGGTTATTGATGTGTCAGAAACCATGGAAGCACTTCAGAATGGTCACGTAGGAATTAGAGCTTCTTCCCCCAGAAAGGTGGTGGGATCAACAGCCCAACTGAAGCGTATCTCCATGAACACACACAGCACAGACAACACACAGAAGGAGCTGGAAGTGACTGTGCAGCAGGAAAACTATGACATAGTTGCCATCACATAACCATGGTGGGACAACTTGCACAACTGGAGTGCTGCATTGGATGGCTGTAAACTCCTCAGAAGGGCCTGGCAAAGATCGAGAGGTGGTGGAGTAGCTCTGTATGTTAAGGGGTGTTTTGATTGTCTAGAGCTTAATGATGGCTATGACAGGGTTTCACAGATTCACAGAATGTTGGGGATTGGAAGGGACCTCGAAAGATCATCTAGTCCAATCCCCCCATTGCCGGAGCAGGATCACCCAGAGCAAGTCCCACAGGAACTCGTCCAGGCGGGTTTGAAACGTCTCCAGAGAAGGAGACTCCACAACCCCCCTGGGCAGCCTGGGCCAGGCTCTGGCACCCTCACTGCAAACAAGTTCTTCCTAATATTCAAGTGGAACCTCCTGTGTTCTAGTTTACACCCGTTACCCCTTGTCCTGTCACTGGTGCCATCGAGCAGAGTCTGGCTCCACCCTCCCAACACTCGCCCTTTACGTATTTATAAACCTGAATGAGGTCCCCCCTCAGTCTCCTCCAAGCTGAAGAGACACAGTTGAGTGTCTATGAATCAGAGGAAGGCCAACAAGGCAGATACCGTGGTGGGAGCCTGTTACAGGCCACTCAACCAGGTTGAAGAGGCAGGTGAAATATTCTACAAGCAGCTGAGAGAAATTTCACATTCGCTTGCCCTTGTTCTTGTGGGGGACTTCAACTTACCAGATGTCTGCTGGAAATACAATACAGTGGAGAGGAAACAGTCCAGGAGGTTCCTGGAGCGCGTGGAAGATTATTTCCGACATAGCTGGTGAGGGAGCCAACTAGGGAAGGTGATCTGCTAGACCTGTTGTTTGTGAGCAGAGGAGAATTTGCATGTGATGTGAAAGCTGGACGCTGTCTTGGGCATAAAATGATATATGGAGAAGTAAAGAGGGGGGTCAGCAGAACTGATGTCGTATGACTTCCAGAGGGCAGACTTTGGTCTGTTTAGGAGACTGGTTGACGAAGAGTCCCTTGGGAGGCCGTCCTGAAGGGAGAAGGAGTCCAGGAAGGCTGGACATTCTTCGAGAAGGAAATCTTAAAGGTGCAGGAGCAGGCTGTGTGCGCTTGTGGAAAGAGAGGCTGACACGGAGAAAACTAACCTGGCTGAACAGAGATCTTTGGCTAGAACTCAGGGAATAAAGGACAGTTTACGACCTTTGGAAGAAGGGGCAGGCAACTCGGGAGGAGGACGAGGCTACTGTGACATTATGCAGCGAGAAAGATAGAAAGGCCAGAGCCCAACTAGAACTTAACCTGCCTAATGTCATAAAAGACAATAAAAAATATCCCCATACTTGGTTGGATGTGGGGGAAACACAGTGGCGAAGGAAGAGGAAAAGAATGAGGTACCAGTTGCCTCCTTTGCCTCAGCCTTTAACAGTAAGGCTAATTGTTCTCCTGGTACCCAGCTCCCTGAGCTGGACGACAGGGACAGGGAGCAGAATGAAGCTCTCACGATCCAAGGGGAAATGGTCAGTGACCTACTGCACCACTTGGACACATGCAAGTCTATGGGGTTAGGTGGGATGCACCAAGGGTACTGAGGGAGCTGGCAGAAGTGTTCACCAAACCCCTTTCCATCATTTATCAGCAGCCCTGGCTAAGCAGGGAGTTGACTGGAATTTAGCAAATTTGATGCCCATCTGTCTACAAGAAGGGCCAGAAGGAGGATCTGGGGGCTGTTAGTCTGACCTTGGCACCCGGGGAGACTATGGAGCAGATCATCTTGAGCACCATCATAAAGCACTCCATCCCTGGAGGTACTCACAAGACATGTAGGTGTGGTGCTTAGAGATATCATTCAGTGGTGGTCTTGGCAGTGCTGGGTTAATGGTCGGACTTGATGATCCTAGAGGTCTTTTCAACTTAAAATATCCTCTGATTCTATGATTTTAGTCCCCAGCACACACACCTTCTCTAAGGGTACGTATGATTTACGCTGCAGATATTTTTGTCCTTAAGTATTTCTAAAAACAATTGCGCTTGGGGGGAAATAAACCACTCTTTTCTCATGACATTGCACAAAAGTATTATTCAGCTCACGATCCAACACCAGTTATTCCTGCAGACCGCAAGTCACTGCTCTGGAGCCCAACTGCCATTAGATGTAATATAAAAATTGTTGGTTGGAAAGGCCAAGCTTTTGGCTGTAAATCATTCAGCAAACTGGAACAAATAGGACAACTTCGTCTTGCCTTGGACTGCGAAAGAGGAAGAGCGAGGACCAAAACTCAGCTGCGGAGGATGACTAATACCATTTTGTAACTGCTTCCAGCCAGGCAGCTTATCCCAGCATCACCATCTACGAAACCTTTCTAACGCTGCACCGCTTCCCAGGCGGTGACGGGAAAGAAGAAGGGGGTAGGAGGTGCCTCAACCCCAGACAAACCCCCAGCGTGGGCAGCAAGGTCATCGCTCTGGCCCTGCAAGCATCCTGGCAATGATGCTCACATGGAGGGGAGAGGCAGCAGGGACACAGCGTAAGCCTTGATGAGCTCCCACCTTACAGAGGGCAGACGCACATCATAAGGGAAGCCGGCAATGGGACAGCCCTCCTGACGACTACAGCAGGCTGGGCTACCATCTCCTGGCTCATCAGCTCATCTCCCCTAAATATAGATCATAGAATGGTTTGGGTTGAAAGGTCATCTTGTCCGAGATATGGAAATAGGAGTCTGTAAACAGTTCGGACTGAAGTCCCAGCCCCTGGCAAACAAAAAAAACCCTGTTCCAGTGATCATTCAGCCCCAGCTGGGGAGCGCCCTTACACACCCAGAAGTTTCCATCCTCAGATGGGGGTTTTCCAAAGAGGCAGCCGTGAAAGATCCCCTGTATCTGGCCATGTTCTGGTGTCTCCAAGAGCAGACAGAGCTGACTGAGGGATGCACCCAGCCACAGCTGGATTGCAGCACAGCTGGAGCCAGTGCACCACCTCCTCCCATGTGGGTCTTTGCAAAATAACCAGTCGCCTCAGTCGCTGTGGTTCAGAGACAGCCCCAGGTGGGGAACAACTCAGAAACCTCCAGTAAGAGGGAGCAGCTCCCACTTTAGAGATCCACAAGCGACAACACTGCTCAATCCCACTCAGAATTTAAACTTAAAAATCTGTAACCCTACAAACAGAGATATACATAACCCTAAAGCTGTAGCCAAACTTAATCATTCCTCTTCACCACTTCCAATCTTACTAAAAGAAGTGGAGAGGGGAACTGGGAATAATTTATTTTAAAAAAAAAAAAGGAGAAGCCTTTCACCTGTTTTAAGGTATTTGCTCAGTCGCGCTTTCCTAGTATGCATGCAGACCTACCCACAGAGTAAAAGTGGCGCAAAGCTGCCTCAGAAGCTACCTACCATTTACCCAAATCACCACTAGAATCTGGAGAACGTTCATGCTCAACACAATCAGGTACTCTGACCAAAACTACAGCCATGACCTACATACAGAGCAGCAGTTCCTAGAATTAAGCAATCTTCCAATTAAGTGCCATGCACTGAAAACAAAATTAAATCAGCTGTGATGCTGCCCTGCTACTTCTACTCCCTTCTCCACACCTCAGGGAAAGAAAACAAACCCCTTTCCACCAGTCTGAATGTTGTATCACCAGCAGGACTGGATTTCCAAGATGCTGGGGAGGGGTCTACGCAAGCCAGCTGCGCCTGGCCCAAATTACAGCATTCTGAGGGGAGCTAAAAAAAACCAAAGCAAATTACTTTTCAAATTGGAATAAAACTGGATTTCCCAAAGTTCCAACGCTTTTCAAGTTGGCCTTTTTAAATTTACAGCCACTTGTCTAATTAGGGAAGGAGCATTACGGTTTACTCTAATCATGCGTCTGCACCAACAATATCAATACAGGGCGCGGGGACTGATTGCTCAATTACACGGCGCACGGTCATCGCAGCCACCGTCAAAGTGGGATTCGTAACGAGTCCACGGGCTTGTCATTCAAAACACAAGCGAGAGTTAACGCTGAATGCTCCAGGCGATGTCACTGAACTCATGGATGACCAGGAGCAGCACGCACAAGACGGGATTTGGCACAACGCTCTGTCAGTTACGGGTCGTGTTTGACGACCAGCACTTGCAGCGATGCGTATTTATGCCAAGCGTGGGGCAGCTCCATCAAACACGCGGCTGAGTTAAGGGCTGACTGCGGCAAGATGCTCTAAACTTAAGCACCAACCACCACTTCACCACGCGCATCACCTACCCTGGGTGACAAGACTGATGAAAACCAGAATCCTATTCTACCCACGAGCCTGCTAGGTGAGGGGGCTTCACCACCCAAGGATGCTCCTCACGTTCAGAAGCTACAGGGCATCAAGGGAAGGAGGGTCCGCCAAGGCACAGCCCTTATGTGACCCCTGGCAGCCCCACCTCCACCTCCAGTAAAGTTGTGCTGAAATGCTGCTCCGCTATCACTGAAGGTGAAAAAACACAGACAGACACACACAGAATCACAGAATTAACGAGGTTGGAAAAGACCATAGAGATCATCAAGTCCAACCTGTAACCTCCTACCTGGACTATCCCCAACCTATTACCCAATATCATCTCATCATCTAAATCTTGTCCCTGAGTACATCATCCAACCTCTTCTTGAACACCTCTAAGAATGGTGACTCCACCACCTCCCTGGGTAAAAACACACGCAGATCCCAAAACACATTTTCCATCAGCACTCACCTCTGCCTCTCTGCAGGCTCCTACAACCGGCTCTTTCCGAGGGAAAGCTGGTGGCTTTCTGGTCTTCCCTAAGGCACCAACAGGACCATCCACTGCAGTCTGACAGAGGGCGATTGGGTCCCCACAGACACACAAATCTGTCCCCAAGGTCTTACTCTACCTAAACCAGAGTCTGTGAGGATGTCTTAATCAAAAATCAGTAAAAGGAACAGGGTTCTTCTGCTGCTCTTACTCCTCGTCTAGCTACAGCACATCTCAAACAGAGATGCCTGGAAAGAAAACAAACAAGCAAAACCAGGCTCAAAGCCTCCAATGAATTTCCATCTGAAACATGAAGAAAATCCCCAAAGCTTAATTTGATATTACCCTAGGCTTGAGTTCAAATAAACACAAGAATTCAAAGCTGGAAACATGAAAGATGCCCAGTACTGGAGAAAGAAGGAAAGGAGCTGGTACCTTCCACCAGTGGAACGCTACAGAGGCTTCTTCTTCTGATTGTTGCCACAAACCCAAAGCGCAACCAAGGAAGAAGCGAAGCTAAGAGCATTAGAGGTAAAATTATCCAAAATCTGAAAAACCAAAACTGAGGAGCTGTAACACCCAAGATTCTGCAGGGAGCACAGTGCAAGAGTTCCTCGATGTGCAACTGCACAGTTGGGGCAGGGAAAACAAGTAAATGCAAGTTATTGGCAAATGCCAGTGCTCCATTTTAGCAAAATTAGCACGCGTTTGATTTCATTTTAATTGATTTTGATGGCTCTGCCTTTTCTTTTCACTTTTCACTAATACTTCAGTAACTTACAAGCCATCTCCTGTATGCATTTAAAAACAGATAACGCACGGCTTCCATTTAGTCTGCTCATTAGTTTAAGAATTTCAGGAGACTCTATTCCAAAGCAAAAGAAAAAACAAGGAGAAAAAAAAAATTAACATTTCCCTGTAATGTGAATAAGCCTGTAGCTAAGAGAGATTTAATCTACCTAATTACGCTGTTTCCCACTTGCATTTATAGTCAGTATCGAAATCAGGGGGGTGAAATTCAACAAGCAGCAGCAAGCGAGAAGACGAGAACAGCCGAATTGACTGCTACGTGAAAACCTTCAAGAACCATTCTTAGCTTCAGGAAAAGCGATTGAAAATGGGCAGGAAAACCTACTAGTGCGCATTCCAAGTCCATCATTCCAGTTTTCCATTCTTCATGTTCACGCTCACTGCAGGCAGAAGGTCATTTATTTTATGATTATGACTCCTACGAATGTGTCACACGCTCTACAGTAAGTACATGCTGACTAATGACAAGCTCGAGCTCTGCCTCGAGATAGAAATCATTCAAAGCATAGGCGAGTCCCTGCCAATATGTTCCAAGCAAAGGAAGATACATGATATGCTTAAACCTAGTCTGATTTCTTCAAGAAAATTCACTTGAAAAGGAAGCCTTGAGGTTACATTTCTCTGGGCTGCCCTGTGGAAGAGACGAGAGAGAGAGAGAAGGTCGGAAACATGGCAGAGAGAACAGAGGAGCCCCAGCTCCACGCCTGGAAGTGTTCAAGGCCAGGTTGGACGGGGCTTTGAGCTACCTGACATAGTAGGAGATGTCCCTGCCCATGGCAGGAGAGTTGGAACTAGATGATCTTTGAGGTCCCTTCCAAGCCAAACCATTCTACGATTCTATGAAACCAGGTCTCCATGTCTGGCTTGGTGGAACCATGGAACCATGCCATGTCACGGCTTTGGCAGAGCCCTGGGAGATAGGAGGTAACGACTGCAAACGAAAAAGAGTATTTTTACCGGTCAGTGGCAAGGAGGCTGAAGATACGGCATGCAGGTGCAGGCACACCCCTCCATGTTGTCTCTTCCTCCACATCAGATCTTCAGCACTCCCAGTAATGATGGCCCCACTCATCTCAGAAAACAGGATCTCAAGCGAGAATATCTAATAAATTCAAGCACTGGTAGGATTTCATCTCCCCCAGGGGGAATAACCTCGTGAACGATGAGCAAAGCCTTTCTTTCTTCAATCAAGATTACCTGATACTGGATCACATGTGACACTGACAGGGCTCCAGCCCAAGCAAGAGTGACAAGCAATCAAAAATCAACTGGGGAGGAGCGGGAAACCCAACAGAACTTCTTTCCTAACATCTCTGCTCGCTCTAAACATCCAAACCCAGACAAAGAAATCTGTCCCGTGGATATACCACGACATAAAGAGGTGGCACCCACTGCAGAAAGCTGGAAGCCGAATGAAGCTACCACCACAACCCCTCCATGTGTTCTTTACAGAAGAGAGTCTTCCTCCAGAGCACCAAATTTCATTCCTAATGGAAAACACAAAAGTTGCCTCATAAGCACCGGTGACTTACTGCCAATAGAAGATTAAAATAATTTAGTTCCTCAAAGCTAGATATAAAGGAGGCTTATCCATTTAATGATGCTGTTAATGAGAGTTAACGATGTTTCTTTCCACCACAGCCAGACACAGGCTCTTCCAGGACGGGACTTTACTTGTCCTTCCCACCACTTTAGCCATGACTAAAAGGTCAGCATTCAAATACAGGCACCTCAAATTCAGTATGGTAAAAAAAATAGCCTGACATCCAAATACAGAGGAAAAAAAACCCCATTTCTATATTGTTTGTCTCCTACAATATCTGCAGGATGCAAGCTCCCCAAACCTACAAATCCAAGATAATTAAAGCCCCTGTAAGGAAAAGGTACAGTAACAAAAATCCTAAAACTGAACAAACAAGTATCTATTAAATGTTTCTGCAATAGTCTTCAGCAAACCAAAAGCTCTTAGTCAAACTACTTCTGAAACCAGCAGCCTTGCCGGAGGACCTCTGCACATACAATTTATTTGCAGATAAAGTTCCACATGCATTTACATGTTCACGCTGCTACCATTTTTCCTTCAATTCATGCGCACAGTGACAGTCTCATACAAACAGCATCTGTATTCCTACCCTTAAAAACACTTCCCTAAATCTTCTCGGTTTGCAAATGTTTCTTTCTAACTTTTTTCAAGCCACATCCTGCAAAGTCTCCGACTACAGACATGAAGCAACGGTTTTGTTGTACCACCTTCCATTTCCTCAGAGGGAAGAGCCTTAGCATCCAGTGGATAAAGAACATAAGTATGTATCTTGTCTTTGCTCTGAAAGATAAGAAGATGCCAACCACTTCTTTCTCCTGTTAAATCCAGTAGGTAGCTCGAACCTTCTGCTAGAGAACACGTAAGCATCAGAAAGATCCTCCCTTGGACAACGGGTTTGGAGTTGGAAGATGATGCTGAGGTGGGAACATAACCAGGGTCCAGGAGAACTGATTTCCAGGATAAACTCCAGACATTAATTCCCCCACTCACAGCTCTAGTTCTCCAGCTCTGCCATGAGAACTATCGGAAGCTTTAAAACCATTCAGGGAAGGAAAGTTCACAGGGGGATTACTACCTGAAGCAACTTGAGGTGCACTGAAGGAGACACATGAACCCAAAGAAATCTGGGGTGTTGCATCACCATGAAATAGTGAGATGGGAGAACTCATGTCAAGGTCTGGAAGGAGATGACACATTTCCACCCCGGGCATAGATTTCCTGTGCAAATTTGGACACGTAATTCAATTTCCTCTGTTTTGGTTTTGGTTTTTCAATCCATAAGAACTCTAACTAACTTTTTAGCTGTGTTGTCAGGAGTAGTTTATTAATATTTATTTTTTAAAGTGCTTTAATGTTCCTGAGCAAAAGCCGTTATAGATAGATCACATATTAAGGAATAGCTAAATATTACCAGGACTGGTGCCCTACACCAGCATTTGCAGTTCCTCTGTACTGAGGGGCTATTTCAGACCAGGAAACAGCAGCCGGCACTTCCAGCAGAAGCACCAGGCACATTCAGTGCCTCGCCAGATCGGGAGCAGAGCGGCCAACACCACAAAAGCAAAGCAACAAGATCATGGGTGGTGAGGGAAAACCAAGGAAATGAGAGTCCGACTTCCCCTTCCTCCAGCGAGCAGCGGAGCTCGGCCTGCCAGCATCCTGCGGTTCAATCTGTGCGCTCTAAATATGACTGATTGATGCCTTGTGGAACATCCCAGGGCAGGCAGAGAACAGCAGGAGAACTATTAGAGATCTGTGGCCTTTTGGAGCAGATGCTGGGGTCTAGGCAGGATGAGCAAGCATCCCTCTCCTTGGTGGAAAGGAGAAGAGAGGATGAGGGTGCAGGAGAAGAGAGGACACATGTCCCATCCCCACCACCCATGAGGTGTGATGCCACCACTTTCTGTCCCCTCCTCCAGAAGCTTGAAGGCAGTGCCTCAGCTGGGTGCACTCCGGTTTTGAAGGCAGCTGGGCTGCAGTGGCCCCTGGAAGTTGGAGGAATTCCTTTGACTTTGAGGAAGTGCCTTGACACGGCTGAAACAAAGCACACAGGAGCAGCTTCACAGCAGACATGGCTTCCCAGCCTTCAGAAAAAGGGATGGAGCAATTCAGCAGCAGGATGAATAAAAAAAAAGAGGAGTGCCTATTCAAAAATAGAGTCTACTGTTACTAAATTTGCAGATGACACCAAGTTGGAGAGCAGTGTCAATATCCTGGAGGGTAAGAAGATGCTGCAGAGGGACCTGGACAGGCTGGGTCATTGGGCTG
>WEIS01090180.1:1649-17509 GCA_013389965.1 Todus mexicanus
AAAAAGATTTTTTTTTTTTTTTTTTTTTTTTTTTTTTTTTTTTTTTGGTGAGGAGAAAAAGAAGGAGATAATGGACATTCCATTTTCAGAAATAAATCTCTTGGCATGGTATGTTCTGGCTGGTAACAGACTGAGTAGCAGAGGTCTGCTACATTCCCAGCCTGGGCTTTGCTGCCGACTCAACTTTCAATTTAGTCCTAGCGTGATGGAAAAAGAAAAAAGTATTTCAAAAGCAGTAATTGTGTGTTTCTGGAGAGAGAGAACAAATTACTAAATCAAATTAGCATTACATTTCATTCCCAGACCCTAGGAGATTCAAGGATTTACATAAGATACTTTCTTAAATTACGTTGTTAGTGTAAACATAAAGATTCTGCACAAAATCCCTGAGAAGTGATGCATCATTAGGTGATGTCATTATGCAATGTTAGGAAAAAAAAGTAAGAAATGCCTTTGCTGAACATATCAACACGACAGAACTATTTTTAAAAATAAAAGGACAGGATTTTATTATATTCTGGAGGATTCTAATGCCATTAATCCATTCACTGTGTGTGTGAGGAATACTTGCATTGTTTTTTTTCTTTTCTCTCCCCACAGACAAAAATATTTGCCTTGGGGTATTCATGGCTGTAGAAGATGAAATCCAGGCCCCACACAAGGCTGTGGAAAAGTTACCATGGATATCTGTGAGGTCATTATTTGACTCAAAAAGGCTAAATTAGGGTCCTCAATATTACTCCATTTCACATCCCAAATGTCTTTCTCTAGTGACCTCCTCTTTCCTTGTATCATCAAATTCTCTGTAATTCTGTCTCAGTTTATGAATTTCCTTTTTTTATTTTTTTATTTATTTTTTCTCAACAGTGGGGGAGAGCAAGGTTTCTGTGTGGGGTTCAGCAGCTTATTACTTCCCAATGGGCAGCCACGCTCCTGAATGCTGTTGCAACCAGCCACGTGGCACATGGCTGCTTCTAGCTTCAGTTTGAAAATCCACTCAATCAAAAGCAAGGGTGAAGGGATCAAAATAAAAAGAAAAAATTGGCTTCCATGTCTAGGGCATGTGTATTTGATAATTAATCATTTGAATATTACTAGAGTATGATGCAGAGAATATTATTGTTAGTTTTATGGTCCTCTGAAGAGCTGGAAATGGTAAAAGGAGAACTGAAGTAAAACTGTATTTCTGTCCTAAGACATGTAAAAGGTAGTCAGCACTACTACTGTTGAATTAGAGCTTCCCCATTTGAGGAGCTATGCCACAACAGCTTAAAGAAATATGCAACTTTTCTTTATTTCTTTTTAATTGAAAGAGGAGACATACAAAACAAGGACAACATTAAAACATATGCAAGTCAAAAAGCTTTGTAACTGTAAAAAAATATTGCAGTCTTTTATTTTTGGTTTGGTTTTGTTTTGTTACTAAATTGGACTAAACAGTTCTGTTTATCCTAGGAGACTCTGTGTGTGTTTTCTGTTTCAGACAATAAATGCTCTCCACAAATTTATGCATTAATTTGTGATGTATTCAGGAAAACTAATTACTGAAGCAATTTATGTTTGGAAAGTTATCTCTAAAGCCAGAGGGATATAAATATTTTGTATAATGAGAGTTTACATCCCACACATAATTTCTTTTATTTAATCTACCTGTGCATGGAAATCTATTATTAAAAAAAAAAAAAAAAAATTGCAATATAAATTCAGCAGTTGAAAGACATGAGAAAAAATATGCAAGTTGTGAAATAAACACCTAAAATTGCGGGTATTTTAAAACTCCTTTATTTAAAATAATTATAAAGTTAAAAGTTAAGTGCATATCATAATGAGCTACCACTCTATGTGCACCCTTCCACTACCTAACAAATGGACATTTATATTAGTAGAGTATTGGGGGAAAATGAGCAATGACGCCTTCTTATTATCTTTTTCAGGGTGCTTCTTTTCTAGACAAGGAATGTAGAGTTTGCATTTAAATTTCCTGGGTTTAGTCTGTTTGTTAGCACTGAGGCCATCTCTATGACTTACATTTTTTGCATTTAATTATTTTCTCAAACAGAATAAGAAACTTCCTTTTTTAGTTCTCCTTTTAAAATCTCCAGTATTGATACCCAGTTTTAAATAATATCTGTGATTAAAGAAAGATGTGATTTCACAGTTCAGAGTTCTTTTAAAATATAAATTAATTAAAACCAAAACAAAACAACCAAGACCATCACTTGCAAAAGCCTTCACTCAGTGATTATGATCTGTGAAGATCAGCCAGAGAGGTGAAGGAATATCTGCAATATCTAATTATATTCATATGAAAAATGTAACGCATGCACATTTTTTTTTCCTCTGTGTTGCAAAAAGTTTCATTCCCTGCTGGAGATTCTGGGTGTGTTGCTTAGTTTCTGGTCTTTCTCAAAGGCCATAATTTCAGATGAGGCAGATCCATTATCCATATACATGTGCTCTCTGCAGCTGATCCCAAATCCAGTGAAATAAAGGGGAGACCATGCGTGAAGATCAGACATGCCAGCTGCTCTGTGTAGGCATGGCTTCACTGAAACAGAAGGAGCCACATCACTTCTCACCAGAACTAACACTACACAGAGGCTGTTTTTAACTGGTATTTTAAAACTGGCTCAATTTCTCTGTTTAACAGAAGTCTCAGTATTTGAAACTTGTAGGACATTTTATATGTCAATAGTTTCATTGCTAATAAGATGTCAAGACATATTCCTTGTTGTGTTGAAGAATCTAGGTATCTAGACTAGGAGTCACGCCTTAATAACATTGAGAGAACTGTATTTATTTACTAACTCACCAATGCTCCAAAAATGTGTTTCCATCTCAATGCTTTCTTTTTTCTTTCTTACCTTTCCCATCAGTCTTTCCAACTGTATGCCATATTTGTGACTTTTTTTGAACATCATCATTGTGACTATGTCAGCTTTTTTATCCCACAGCTGGAAAGTCCACGCAATTCCTTCTTGATGGTCCAAGAGAGCTGTGTGTGCCAGCAGTCTGTATTTTGGGAATTCAGAAAATGTAATTATATGCTCAGATATCTTAGGTCCCTAACTCTTTTGCTGATATGTAGCTGCCAACTTTTAACCTTGTATTCTTGGTCCTCTCTAGCACCAGGAGCTTTTTGTGTGTCGTGGGGGAGTTTCGGCACATTCCCGAGGAGGTGCCAGCTGTGCTTGAGCCGGCTGTGCTTCTTCCTTCTGCTCCTGTGTCACTGTGCGCATTTTTGAGCGCTGAAGTTGTTGATGGCTTAGTTTGTGCTTCAGCAGCTTCAGTTAAATTACTGCTCCTCTGTTAATATCTATCTTTCTTTTGCCATTTAGGACAAAATCTGTTCTCTGAAGTGGGCTGCTTGGTTAAAGAATTTATGTACAATCATTACCCCAAATTTTATGTTACAAGATTTCATTTTGATTGGCAAATACAGAGCACACAGTATATAAATATGGTGTATGTTATTCACATCTCTATATACCAGATAGTTTTGTATATAACATAAATAGCACATCTTTTCTAAACCGCTTACACTTCGACAGCTTAAATCTCCATTCATCCTGTGTTAGCAACATGAATAAATTTCTCCAACCTTTCAACAGAGAAAGCTAAACATGCGGTTGAGCAGTGAACCCCTTAATTAATTACATGGTCAATGCTGATGTCACTGGACATGACAGCAATTCCACAGCATAAAACACACCCAATGTAATATCAACACACCCAAGACTTTAAGACGAAATTTGAACTGAACCCTTTTCTATGAAAAAAAAAGTGTGTCACAGCTGAAGTATTTTACAGAAATGTGCTTGTATAAACAAAAATGTCAATGAAGAAAAACCTACGCAGTTCATTTTGTTGCTTTTTAATAACAAACACATGACAATAAGAAATTGTTCATCATTTTAATATTATTTTAGTACCGTATTACTAGTTATATCTGTTTAATATTGTAAAATCAGTGATGAACATTCAAAATAGAATATTTTGGTGGCTCTAAGCCACAATGTTTTGCAGCTTTCAATCTCATGTCAATATTAATGTTCCAGCTCATTTTTATGCCTTGCAATAATGTGGGTTTTGATTCCAGAATAATCATTGAGTGAGTTGAAAGTTGTGATTTCTGATCATATTTAGAAAGCACGTCAATATTAGGAGGAAATTCTTTGCAAATTTGAAGATTGTAGTCAATATTACATATGTATATTCATATCCTTTTTGTGTGCCTCAGTTTCCTTTTGTAGTAGGGAGAAAGACTGTCCATTGTAATGTACTTTGATTGACTTATGATGAATTGTTTATGGAAAATTGATTTTGTCTTTCTTATCACATTCTTCTTTTCTTTTTTTTCAACCAAGTGCTCTAGGACGCTATTCTCAGAAGCATGAAAGTACCCATAAAATGACTCACCTGCTGTACCTTGAGGCTTCTTTCTGCCTACAAAAGTCTTTCCATCGTTTCACCTCATCTTTCTGAGTACCATGCTCGCATTCACTGGACTCAGCTTCTCCTGACAGGGTTGTAAGAACCCTTGTCAGCTGGAGTAAGAGGCACAGCTTGCAGTCAACTTGGTACTCTCCCAAACACTGTTGTAGTGTGTGCTATAGGACAGAAAAGATCAGGATCATGGGCTGTGTTTTGAATTAAAATGGCTCTTGGCTGTGCACAGTTAGAATTATGCCTTTGGTAACAACTGTAGGCATTGGATGACAAAAATGCACTCGTTTACTTAGATGAAACCAGGTGGATGCACCTGGCACTATGTTTTGAACTCTCACAAATATCTAGTGAGAACTAACTATGGAACACACCAGTCTGATGGTGTATGCACTTAACGAGAAATGCTTTGTTATGTGCCTTAAATGAGCCCTGTAGACAAACTAGGTGCCACTGAAATAACTAGTTCATGCAAACAAAACACACAGGAGATTTTGGCTATGCTCTTGCCCTGAAAGGTAGCATTGTATGGTAGTGAGCAGAAGACCCACAGTATGGTGCCAAGAGTATCTCACAGGTAAGATGCAGAACCCTGGGAGGTTAGGTTATGAGCCTTGGAAGACAGGATGTGCAAGGCATTTTAAAATCATATCAGATTACTGTTAAAACTAGAAAAAACCCCAAACTGCCATTAAAGTCCTATTTAAATTATACTCTGCACTGTTTCACTTTATGTTTGAAAACCTGGTAATAGTTCAGCAGCCTATCAAAAAAGAGAAAAGAAAGAAAAAAGAAAAAGTAAAGATTACTTTTCTGTAAGTGGGAGGACTGGCAAGATAACAGCAGCTGGCTATCTATTGCACCAAACTGCATTCTACAAGGGCTAAAATGGGGTTTTGTACAGAGCTAAAATGTGTCTTCCTACAGACAGCTAATCATGGTGGCAAAGAAAAATTGAGTTCATTAACAATCCCTGTCACTGAAAAGGCAAATAGTTCTTCATTCTTCAGTTGAGTCCAATTACAGAGATATTACTAAAAATTGTTTTTCTGTGACAGAGAGCTTTGGTGGTGGTTTTTCTTTTTTGGCACTTTGCTTATTGCTCGCCCTCATTGCACCCATTGCTGGGTGGAGATTAACACCTGTTACTGTTTGAGCAGAAAATGATGAATGGTGCCATTACTGGCACAGCTTTATGTGAACAAAATTAAACTTGTGTGTGTTAACTTTTGTAGCTACAGCAATTACCACAACTACTTTCAAATTATAGTTTTCACAGACCCTGCCCCAAAGCTGAACAACTGAAAACAGCCATCCTCCCATTTTCTTGGAGAGAGCTGTAGGCAAAATGCAAACTGCAAGCTCTCTCCATGCCTCCCTTGAGTCAAGGGAAAGCTATAAAGTATCTCCTTCATTTTGCCCTCTCAGCTAGCGATTTTCATAACACTCCTCTCTAATATATGTATAAGGTTCTCACATTTCAGTTTATAGCTACATTTGACTCAAATATGAAATAGATATTTATAAAGCTTGAGTCAAATCTCAAGTGCTTATCTGGATTTTTGAAACCTGACCCACGTGACTAAATTAATGGGCACAGTTGTACTTTGGCTTTAAATGTATGTATCAGTTGTACCACTCATAATTATTCTCACCTGGTGTTGACTGTAAGATTTGAGTTCCAGTCTAAGCTGCTCATCGAGGTTCCCTCTATAGTCATTGGGGATCAAGACATGTCACTCCGCCAAAGATAGATAGCTGGTATAAATGAGATCAGTTACCAGCCAGAAGTGCCCATTTCTTTCCTTCAACTATAGAGGGAGCCAAGACTACTGGCTTGGACCAGAAACCTAGTTTTTATTCAGAATTAAATTTAAAGCCATCTAGATGAGGTGAAGGAAAATCGCCATCCTCGGAGAGTCACTTACTGCACTTCAGCTGGAGCAGCTGGTTAAGCAGCTGGTTAAGCAGCTGTCTGTTGCACAGTAGCCTGTTCCGCTGGGTAAATTTCTCTATTAACGTGGAGATGCCTCTGACTGCAACTTTCCCATTTCTCTTTTCAGGAGGCTGAGTTCCTTATAGTGAGATGTACAAAAATCATAGTCCATACTTTCTGAAATGTGATACTTAAAAATATAGCTCTTAAGAGATCTAGTAATCTTTTAGATTATTAAACCTATCGCTAATAAAAACATTAACGGCATTTAAAATAAAGTATTTCCTGCAGCTAATCATGAAACTCAACATTCTTTTTCTCTGTTTTGTGGTGAGACCAGAAAAAGAATCTTTGTGATTTAATCTGATATAAAATATTCTCTAAAATACTTTACATAAAAATTGTTCTTACAAAGAAATATATTTTCCAGAAATAAAAGCAAAACAAAACAATTCCCATATCACATTTCTTGAAAGTAATTATCCCCATTCATACAAACCAACTATTGAAAGCACTCTGTTTTCTTTTCTTTTTTCCTAGTACATTTGTAGCATGTGGATCAAAGGTGTATGGATTCTTGACTTTTCTTGAATCCACAAGCAAAGTAGTAACACAGCCAAGTTTTAAAAGTTTGCAAATCATTAAGAAACAAAGCAGACAAAACATAGTGTTCCCAAGACATGAAAGCATCTGTGTTGTGATGTAAGTACACAAAATCTGTTGGGACTAGACTTAGTTATTCAGTAGGACTTGGAATGCACTATGATTCTGTTCTCCTGTTGTAACTGTAAGGAACCAGTCTATATATTTTCCACAAATCCCCCGAACACTATATAATGGAGTTGAACCTGTCCATTACTCTGGACTGAACTTCAGATTTTAGGACACTCTGATCCCACCCAGGTTATAAGTACGTGACTCATAAGACACGTTCTACTTGAAGACAAACTCTGCTGAAGTTTCCTAGGTTTTGGTTTCCTTACCAACCTTGTATGAAAAACTACCCCTACTGAAGTTAGCGGGGCTTTGCCACTGCCTTCATTTCATTCCCATTTCTTGCTGTTCTCTTGCCATGGTCCTCTGGTGATAGTTAGCAAGAACAATATCAGGCAGGAAATTGGTGTGTGCTGGCATGTGTGGGTACTACCCTCATTCTCCACTTTTGCCATGAACTACTTTACTCAGTGCTAATGCTTTAATCAGGCTGTAGAGAGATACCAAGTCAAATGTCTTATACAAGTCTTATATCTGTGTACTTACCTTCATCGAATTGTTTGACAGGACTTACTTTTCCATAAAGCTGTCTTGACTGGCACCAATTATACTGTCATCCTTTAATTTTATACTAATTGAATCCCTTATCAGCTTTTCCATTACATTGCTTGGGACTGATGCCAGACTAACTGACCTGTAATTACTGTGATTGTTCTGCTTCCTCTCTTTGCCTTTGGCAACATTGCATGTTTCTACTGTTCTCTAGCAGCCTTTGGATTTATAGTGCATGGGCTCTGATATAAAAATATTAATCTCTAACAAAACGATTTTAATAGTGACTTCTTGGGCAATGTGATGCAAGGAAGTTTGTTATTGCTGTGCCGTGTGGATGTACCATCTTATTTATCTTCAAATACTAAACAGGAGAGAGTGCGTGTGACTGCAGGTGTCTATATACCATGTATATTATTTCTGTCTTATCTATAATATTAATAATGATGTTGATTTAAGCAATCCAGTAATATGTTCATACCATTTTAGGGAATTGCAGTATAGTCCTGAAAAACCTTCTCATTGTTCTTAGCAACCTATATTTCCTTAGCTTTCTTTGTCATAGCTTTTTTTGTCATTGCTAATTTATACAGATCACTTTCTAATTTGATGCATGTATATGTACATATATATGAGGAAGAGAAGGTTTTGCATGTTATTCAGCAACATTGTGTTATGTTTTGGTGGTTTCTGCCAAAAAAAAGAGGAGACAATCATAAACACTGCTCATATGTAATCAAATGATCAGAGAGGATGTTCTGATTGAATTTAATCCTTTCTGTGCTGAATGGTGTTATTTTACAGCCCAGAGCATTTATTCTAGCTCATTCCAGTAAAGATCATAAGACAATCTCAACTCAAGCTCCTCTTCCTTTCCTTTTCCATTGTCCTATTTTCTTTTTCCTTTGTTTAAACATGAGTTGTTTGGAAACTCTACTTACTCTCCTGAACTCATTCATTTTTCCTTCAAATGGTCGATATACTTATGTCACTGCACCAACGCATAACAACATTGCAGCCTGACACTTACCAATGACATCCTGACAGCTGAAGCCTGCATTCTCAATTTACTGGTTTTTGTATCTCCTGTTTACTGTAGCTTCACAGGAGAATGATGTTCTATAAACACCTGGTAATTTAGTTAAAATAAGGAGATGGACTTTTAACAAGAGAGCACTTTTTTTTTAAGTTTTGACATTCAGATATAAAACAGATGTTTATTGTGCTTTTTAAGTGTCTAGGAGATCTTGTCAAAAGTGTCTGGCATGTATAGTTATTATCATGTTATATGTAAGTGTATATTATTCTTTGTTTTCATGTATTAACACATGTATATTATTTCATAAATGGGTTTTGTTTTCTTATTATGGAATAATTCTTTTCATAATTGCCCACAGCTCTACATATAAATGTGCTCTACGAAGCTGTTTAGATTGAAGATGTCTGGCTGCAGCTTTATTAAACAAACTGTTAATTAATCTCAAGTATTATCTAGCATGCCAAAGGCTTTCCCTTTGTAGACAATGTAGGTTTATCTATGGAATCTCTAGTCACTTGGCCTTTCTTACCTTTTACATGCCAAACGCCTTTCAGTTGTTCCACCATACAGAACACTGGGTCTAATAATGCATGTGCAGCCCAGGAACTAAGGTCTAGATATGCAGCTTTGCATTGACAGATCACGTCACCAACCTGGATGTCCTATTGTCCTCACATTGTGGGATGCAGATCTCACTTTCATAGTTGCATCAGAAGAAAACACAAGATCAGCTTTTTAACAGAAATTTCTCTTAGGATATCAATCCTTTTCAAGTATTATTCTTAAAAGAGGACCTTTGTTAAGCAAGCAAAGCTTCAGGAATAGTAGCCATTCCCATAAAAATGTTCCTACCAGATTTTGCAGAGTCCAAGCTCATGGCTCAGCTCTTGATCCTGAATGAGGACTGACAAAACCAAGAGGGATTAGTTCTTAAAACCCCTCAGAAGACACAGTTTAGGGCTAGACTAACCATTTAGTGTGCCAGTCTCAATCTTAGTCATATTCTGTCCTTCTTTATGCTAATTTAAATCCAGTGCAAGACTGTTGAATTCAATAATGTTCCAACCAAGGAAATGAAATTCTGAATTCTGACCTATTTTTATTGATTGCATCATTTCTGTTTTCTTTCATCTTATCTGTTTTTACTCAGTCTATATTCTTTCCTTTTCCAGCAGCTATTGAGTCCCCTTTTGCAGCTTTATTTCAGCTTTTGTTTTCCCTCTGTTTTTTTTTTTTTTCTCATCCTTCTGATGAAAATACATACTCTTACCCAAAAGGTGGTAAAAAACCTGTTTTTCCTAGACTAAGCATGAATATGCATGAGGGATACAATACCTCTCTCTGTGTCTTCTGATGTAAAAACCAAAAAACCCCCAAAAAAACCAAACCCCTAATTATGAAGCAGTTAGTTGAGGAAGTGGGACAATTATAAATGAGCCTAAACTTAGAATTATGTGTTTGAATCAAAGCTCACTAAAGAGTATAAGAGTCTTTCCACCAACTTCAAAAGGATGTGAAGCACACCTAGTCTTACCTTGCTACTTAAGACATCTTTGTTTAGAGCTGTATTAACAATCCAGAGAAACTGCCTTGAAGGTTGAGCCCGCCTTACTTTCAAAGGGAGAGTTTGACAAATTTTGCCAGACTCTGGAACTTTATTAAAACACTGGAAAATTTCAAAGTGACAACTACTTGAAGACTTTTTTTTCCCTATGGTCCTTCGTGGGTGGATCAAGTAAAATAAAAGAAAAAAGAGTGTCTTTGATTGCTGGGAAATTTTTCTTTCATTCTGATGCCTATCCAAAATCCATTCAATAGAGAGGAAAAAATATTACTTTGACCTCCTCAGTATTTTATGCAGAAATTAAGCTATGGGATATTTATACATGTTGCCCTGTTATTACACCAAGAACACATCTGCTGGCTCCAAAACAAGAAGTCATTACCCGTCATACTGTTCCTATGACGATCTTGTGTATCACAACTATATTTGCAAATACCTTTTGCTTTAACTGAATGTAAAATGAGTCCGTAATTACAGGTTTTAAAACTAAGTTAATGAAAAAATGGTTACTCTGATCCACTCTCAAGATTTTAGGCCTACTCATGTTTTGCTTTTGACATGATCAGCTATTCATTTGCTGCATCACTCCCATTGGTGTCTTTGGGTCGCTTGAGTTACTCTGGCAATTGTTGTGCTCCAGAGCAAGAGCCATCTTTCACTGTTTCTGAGGAAACGGACATTGTAAAAAAAAAATAAAAATTATTGGCTTGAAAGCAAATTTTTTTATTGGCTTGGTACTGCCAAAGCACTGCATGCACCTAAGGATCCAGAAGGCACTGAGTGCAGTGACACGGATCATGCTGGCTGTGCTTGTCTCTACCGTAAACAGATTTCCCCTCAAAAGTTGTAAGTCTGTGTGTGTTTGGTTTGTGCGCACAGTATGCTTTAAAAATACTGTGGTATGGTGGCCCTCCTGGGGATCCATGAGGAGTTTTAGCCTCCAGCTTCTTCCTACTTCAGCAGTCAGCCTGGGTTGCTGTCCTGTGTGTCTTTGAGCTTTGCTGTAAACATGTACATGAATTTTGCATGTAGAAATATATATAAATGCTGTAAGATTTGCATAAAATAAAAAAGTACCAGTGTGTATTTAGACATGTATTTAACTATGTATGTGTAAAGCTTTTTTCTAGCATTGATCTAAATTTTCAAGCATTTTTTCTGTTTAGATTCCCTCAATCCCATGTGCTGATTCATTACTTTGTTGAAGAAGGAAACAAAAGAAGAATGAAGAGTAAGTTGTTTTCTCATCTCAGGTTATGGCGTCATCTGATAAAATGTGGTCTCTTCTCTAGATAAAGTGTACAAAAAATTAGCACTTTGCCAGATTCCCTAGAGCGCCTGTTAAATACTTAACAAAAGGCTTGTTTTGACAAAGGAATATCACCCCTAATTGTCAAATCCACTCCAAACAAAACCTGGAGAAGATGAGTGGGTAGTATTTTCAGTCAGCAGTCAGGCCTTTGAAAACTCAATTGTGGACAGTCAGAGCTAATGCTGCATTTTTGTGTTATCAGTCACAGTTTCATGGATTTCATTATTTTCATGGGTCGCTTTCATTCAATACTTTAAACATCATGTTTGACATGTGGGGAAGATGGACGTGACAGGACAGTGTTTGGAAAGAACACTGCTGAGGTGCTTTCCTCCTGGCATGTGGTGGTGTGTGCCAGCCCCGGCTGGTGAGCGGTGGGAGCTGGGTAGCAGCAGCGTCCCTGACAGAAAGATCCAGGCCCAGGTACAACAAGGTTTCTTGGGGGGATTTTTTGGAGTAACATTTGTCAAGAATGAACTGAGTTTCTCTTCCATTTCTCACTGTCCCACAGGAGTAGCTTCTTATGATCTTTGTTGTTTCAACTCTTTTTCACTTTGTTTTGTAATCCCTTTGAGGCCTGTTCCCCACCCTCTTTTCTTTTCCCAGTACTGTGTTGCTTAGAGGTATTGTTGTCTTCTTGCCTCCAAGATCTTTGCACTCTTTCAGCTAGAATTAATGACATTTGAGCCAGACAGCCAAGAGAAAACTGGATCTTTCCAGTTTAGGGAATAACACTGTTGGCTTTGCAGAAGGACCAGCCTTAGAAATTGTTGAAATAAAGGGAGGCTGCACACTCATCTCTGCCTGTGTACTTTAAAGGCTTTATTTTCAAACAGGATTCTGTTTTTGGAGAAATGAAAAACCACAGGATACACTTATGAGGAAAATAATTTCTAAAGCCATGCCAGATCCTCAAGTCTTTCCTTTGGCCCAGCACAGAGAAGCAATCTTTAAGCAGCCTACAGAGGACATCTGGTGATCCTGTGGTGTAGGGGAGTCATCGCGCTGCTTAGCCACTTTAGGACATCTGCTCTTTTTAGCTTTTGGAGAGTAATGGTACGCAGCCAGTATTTCGAAATAGATCTGTCAGCAGAATAGTCCCTGGAGTATTTTATTCCTGCTGGTGTAATTTCAGGTTGGTCTTCTCTTTGCAATTTCCGAATCAACCAGAAAAGACCCAGTGCATCTCCAGATGAGACATCAGAGAGGTGTTTTAAAACAGCTTCTGCCACCTTTGTGAACTCTGCCCAAAAAGTAAATTTCCAGACAAGACAGATCTGTTCTGAACACTGAATATATGTTTTTTCAGGAAATATCTTAGCCACTAATAAGGACAAGAAATGTGTAGCTTCACAGTCAGGATGAATCAAAAGCTAGGGATTGTATGAAGCCATTGAAAATATGAGTCAGTCAGTATAGCTCTGAACTTCCCAGGGCATGTCCTCAATGTGAGATGATTGCAAGTCCCTGCTGTGCTGGTGATGTTTCTGTATGTCAGAAATACTGAAGCTCCAACCATCAGCACTACCTCTCCGGATTCTTATACCACGTTCTGTTCCACTGTTCTTGGATTCAAAACATCAGAGGCTTGATTGCAGGGAGTTATGCTTTATTTGCTACAAAACAGATGGGCATAAATTTGGTCTTAGTTTTCCTACCTGAACAAAAAAGCAGAGTAAATCTTTCATGCATCCATCGTGATGGGAAGAGAAAGGCTCAGAAATAAATCTGCCTGAAAGGTGAGTGAATCATGAATTAGTCGCCTTTTTCCACACCTTGCTGCCTCTCTTTTGATAAAGATGGTCCAACTTCCTTCAAGAAAATAAGATAACAAAAAGATAAGATAAAAACATGTGGTATGAACTCACAGAGTTTAATTTTGGTCATTATGCAACAGAGTAAAGTATTCTAATTAGGTATCCAAATGTCTGTCATGTTTGGATTTGTGGAAGTAAGACATTGAAATTACAAGGAACATCAGTGTTTGTGTAAATGTGAATTCCTCTTCAAGCATCTTAAGCACTGAGAAGTAAACAGAGATGAGAAATAAGCAGGTTTAAAACCTATTGCCCTCAAAAAAGATTTGCATTATTTATGCCATCATTGAATTTGGTGCAGAATAATTTAATCCAGCACATCTGATCTCCTGAAATCATCTTTAGTTTTAAGCCTTTTCTGCAGGTCTTTTAGAGACACACATGTTTCTAGAATAATAAACTTCCAAACTGTAATCACTTTCTAAGACTGCTGGCACCATTCTATGCCTAATTCACAAGTTTCATACTGCAGACGTGTTAAAGCAAATGAACTTTTGTAAACTCATAGCTATTTACTGTGTACATACAAATCCATTTGTAAATAACATTCATACTTAACTGTGCAATGCAAAATGCTTTTTTGCTATTGAAATATAGAGGAAGCATTTCATTATTTCCATGGCCACAAATAGATATGAGGGTGAGTGGGTGGTGAAATGTTTTCTGTCATGATGGAGAATGGCAACACATTTTACTTTCCACAAGTCTTAAATATTAAAATACACAAATCTTAACAGTGATTAGAATTTTAATTAGAAATGCATCCTTTAACTAATTTTTCTCCTCTGCTTTTGTTCTTCAAAATCCAAGAGCCCTTTTCTGAATTCAGTCACAAATATAGTGGAGGTTTTTGAAGCAGTTCATTTGCAAATCTCAACCACAAAAGAGAAGCAGTCACCTTTAAGATACCTGAACAGCCTCAAGGAAAATGTCAATGTTTACCAGTGAGGTGAAAGAATTTTTTTTATATATATAGGGCACCCTTAATATAATTAAAAATCACTTTGTGCCTTCAGCATCTGTGAAGAGAGCCAAGATGCTGTTCGTTTGTTCATTTCCATTTATCTTCTGCATAGCATCAGCCAATATGTGAAGAAAAGCACCCTTCCAGTACTCCCAATGTGCTTGACACATCATGACAAGGCACCCGTGCTTCTGAGAGATACTCCTGGCTTTTGTAGCATTTCAGGGCAGGGAATGGAACAAAACAGTTCGAATCAGGCAAATTAAAAATGATCTCTAAGATAAACATATATATTCAGTAACCTTATTTAAATTCCAGGAAGTCTGAAGTCCTTGCTTCTTGCTTTGTGCTACCCAAAGCCTGCTCTTTGTCTGCTGTCAGATTTTTCAATGTATGACTGGGGGTGACTGACTTTTCTGTTCATTTCCAGGCACAACTATTTTCTCACTCTTCAGCAATGCCTTCAGATGTTTGTCACAGTCAGGTTTTGTGACCGTTGGCAGGAATTCCACCAGGTCTGAGAAGGAGGAAGATATTGAATTTTCATGGAGACAACTCAAGTCATCCCTTTATTTCTGCCACAATTCACTGTCTAAAGTAATCAGAAAACTTTACGTTTTGCTCTTGACTTCAGATAGCCTCAGCAAGACTTTAGTAGATTCATTATTTCTGATATTTTGTTTTTATCTTTTTTACATGTACTGTATTCCTGTTTGATGAAGGAGGTAGAAGAAGGGGAAAAAAACTGTCTTCAGTCATTCTGCTGGGTAAGCTTTCAATTTTACATACCAGTGGCATGAGAAGGGTGCAGGGTGCATGCAGACTCAATGTCTTGAATATGAAAATATAAATAATGGCTATAAAGTACAAGCTTGCTGCAGTTATTGCATGAGTGGAGCTCACTTTCAACAAGGCTCAGTGGGGGAAGCAGGAGAACAATTGCTTAGCCTTTGGGGTTTTTCCATTCATGGTAAAAAAAAGATGCAAATTAGAGCTCTGTCAAACACAGGAGATTCATCTCATGCAAGGTCTTGAAATACAGCTTTGTTTCAAACTGGAATAAAGCATCAAAATTTCCAAACACTCAATGAAGAAAAACGTCAGAGAAAAATGATTCACCCACATTTGGCTGAATCATTTTACTTCAAAACTCAGGTGTTCTATTTTGACTTTGATTAATTTATATTTTTGATTGCATCTAACCTGATGCAAAATAAAATACCTCATTCAAAACTTCTAAGTCCAACAATACTGGAAAATGGCATCTTCTGGGGATGCCACTAGAGTTATCAAAATCTTCTCAGATGTCTACTGAGATTGTTGAAAAGTGAGTTTTAGTTGGTTATTAATTTGTAACGGCTTGTTTAGAATTGTTTATAATGATTTATTCAACCATGTTGAATGAGTCACCCATCATAATAACACCAAGAAGCAGGGAGGCCACCTGACATGCACCTAAGATTCCCCACTAATGCCATCTGAGTATGGTCCCATGTATGCCTTTAGCCAAGTGCAG
>WEIS01090183.1:7464-36965 GCA_013389965.1 Todus mexicanus
AGATCCAGGAAAATTCCTACTCATTTATCTTTAATAACTGTTTTTCCTCAAACAGCATAGCTTCCGTGGCATAGAAGATAACTTGTCAAAAAAAATTTCCCATTCATTAGGCCAAATCGTGTTTGGAATAACTATGTCCTTCCACATTATTAACTTAGTGAAAAAATGGAGTTAGGACCAGGGTAAGATAATTAACATCAGAAAAATGTTTGATTTCATCATCTTGAAATTCTCATGAATTCTATATTCTTATTCTGTGACTTTCATTACAGAAATTGCCCTGGCTTTAGGATGATGACTAATTCAGTAGAATATTGTTGGAACAGCAACCTGAATTTGAGAGAGAACAAGTGATACATAAAATAGGTACTCACCAAGGAGGTCGTTTTGTGGAAGCCATTCAATAAGCTTCGTATTGTTGCCTAAATTCCTTGGTTTGTTTCCTGAAAATCTGAAACAAAATGGAATAGAAACTGAGTTACCAAGACATCCAAAATTGATAAACTCAAACCAGAGAATCAAGCCAAATGACCCATGAGCCCTAAGCAGATTTCCAGTTACACAGGGATACTATTTACTCATTTTTACAGGAAAACATAATAGCCTCAACCAAAACACTTCAAATAGCTAATAACTTCCACCTTCACATTTTCACCATTCAGTTTCCTGCAATCTGGCTTGAACTGCAATGTTTTCTATTAATATAACATTGTTCCTTCTCAAAGTGCATGTAACTCTCACTACCGTGACTGGCAGGAGGTTTTGTAACCTCTCCCTGGTTCTGAGCCCATAGCTTTACTGAAAACCCTGCCTTGAACTAGATAAATAACTCCACCAAAAACATCCCATCAGCTCAGCACACAAGTAATAATCCGTACCATCAACACGACGCATTCCCTTTCAGTTGGCCAGTTTACTCTAGCTCTTGATAACTGACACTGTCTTATTTTAAAAGGAGTTACTAATATCAGGAAGAGTAAAGCTGACAGTTCAGCTTATGAGGCAAGAAGCTATCGATGAAAACTTTCGTATCAAGCTGTGAGACGATTGTATTTTTCTTTCTTGCTCAACTGCCTGAAACCCAAATGCAACATCTTGCTCAACTGAGGTTGCTGGAAAAGTTTAGCCCATAAAATACTCAAAGTACAAACCAATTTACGTGTTCATGTTATATGTAGTTAATATAGACTTAAACATAAATATAAACAGAAAAGAAAGAGGGGAAAAAATTACCAGTGACTACTAGAGGATAGAGCTGTTTTGTGACACCTCCATTGAACAATGAAATATTAGAGAGCATTAGAACTGTAACTTCATGAAGAATCACCTAAATATACCCAATTAAGCAGCCATACATCTTTACAACTGGCTTAATATGTTCTGCATGTTGAAAAAAGCCTACATTATTCACATTAAGTTATATAAAAGCAAATGAACTATGTTACTGGTTTGAGCTCTAATTAGTACTCCATTATCAGAAGCACATAATCAAAGTAAAGTTGGACTCACAGTTTCATATTTAGGTATTTAATTATGGACCTCAACTGCCCACTGGGGTGACTGAAAGCCACTTCTCGCACAGACTATGTCTTACACCTAGTCCCAGAGACATCTTCCTATTCCACAAATCATGACGGAAGGAAACAGCAGGTGGGTTCCCCTATCCAACAAGCCATTCAGCAGATAACAGATTGCAGGTAACAAAACAAAGAAAAAACCATAGTAAAAGCAGCACTGGAAAGGAAATAATACCATGGAAAATCAAAGATTTTAACTGAATGCGTCAGCTGAAATAGTTGCTTTTACATTAAAAAAAAGCTATATCCCAGAAAAATGCATTAAAATTGATTGATTTACGACAGAAAGTAGGTAATTCCTACAGAAAAATATTCAAGGGAGAACATGGTAAAAGGATGAAACACACACACAAAAAAATATCAGTAAGCTCAACTGGGACTAAGAATTAATTACAAGCCAAGTAGTGTTGCAGGCTTCATAAGAAACAAACATGCAGCAGCTTTACTCAAACAAAATCTGATGAGATCTTTACTACTGCTATCAAAGGTTCTCTGCCATAGCCTGAAGAATTCTGATTTTCCTGTTCATTAGTGGGGTTCGCTATTTCAATTACACACAGCAGTGCAAACAGTCCTCAAGAGAGGCTGCTAAACAGACTACTAATGCAACTTGAAAAGCACAGCAAGGACAGTAGCCATAAACTGTAGGACACCGAGTATTTGGGAACCAATGGTTCACATGAACTCCTCTGAATGATATTCCAGAGTGATGCTCCAAGTGAAGCGGAGCTGACTAAACAGTTCTTGAATCTTTACAGTATGTTGAGAGTGCCACTCAAGATGTTTTTAGAGCCAAGAAGGCTTAGAACTGATTTGTACTCCTGCAGATTTTCTTTCCCCAATTTCTCACAGAAAAAAAGACAAGTGAGAAGAGCAATTATGAAAGTCCGTGTTTACAAATAAAAGAAGAGAAGGAGCCAAAAAAAAGCAAGAAAAGATGAGAGAAAGAAAAGTTAGCATGAAATTTGCAGGATATTATTCCTGCTCTGTAGGGTGGCTGCTTTAGCGGAAGTGATGATAGTATGTCACAAATGTTATAACCTCAGATTCTCTTTTCACTGTCCCCAATCCTTCTAGGACTAACTCAGCACAGGAGTGTAACCTATGCCTTATTCTGCCACAAAATCATTGCCCCTCCTTATTACCAGGGGACTTTCCAGTGTCTTTCAAGAGTCAGCTCCTCTGTGCCACTCAGACTGTCTCAATCCCAGTTTCTGCAACTCTAGATCAAGATGGCACAACAGGAAATAAGGGTGTTCCAAATCACCCCAAGTGCATCTGCCATTGCACTTACCTCCAAATAACTCTCTGAGGCAGTCTTGCCAGAGCACGTGCTAACTTATTTGCTATATCTTCTGACAGGTATTTCACTCCAGCTCCAAATGAGACGAGGACAAAACCGTTTTCATTAGCACCATTCACCCACGTTTGAAGATCCTGTGAAAGTGAAAATTTATACTGAGCACTGTAGAAGCACAGGTAAATCACAAAAAAAAACCCCAGAACAGATTAAATTAACATTGCTTAGGAGGAATCGCTGTTGCTCTATATATTACTTCACAAGTCAATTTTCAAAAGTCATAAACCTTTTCGAAATCACCGAGTACAATGACTCGGTGATTCCGAATCCACAGTCCAGGTTATTAACAGCAAAATTCTTCCGGGTTTGTTTTAGCTTCCACATTAGCAACAAGTGTCATAAGACAATTTGTCCTTTCTTAACTGATCAGTTGACACACGTTCACAAGTCAATGCACTACATTTTAATTCAGCGCAGTGTAAATAGTCCTCTCTCGCAGTATCAGCCCGGAATTACAGCACAGGAAATACATTAATGAAGTCAGGGACTTCACTGTGGTTTCTAGCCTTAAAGGAAGCGAGAGCACTTCAAAAGGGTTGGTTTTCTTTCAATTATATAAAACCAACAAACACAACTTGAAAGAAATCAGAGCTTCAAAAAACATTCAGTTTCCACTGATCCAGTATTTCCAGGAGCAAGGAACAATATTGTATCTGTATGCCAAGGACAGGGTGCATGTCCCTCCTTCCCAGACCTATACACTTGGATCTTACTCAGACTTAACCACACCTCTTCCACAGCAAGTTACCAGTATTTTATCAAATATACACGAGGGTAACAAAGGCCAAAACTCTTTACATCCTTAAGCTCATGCTCCTCCTGTAGTTACTTGGAAATTGAGTCTCTCGATTCAAGGGCTGACTCAATTTAAGCAAGGTCAGGCCCCCCCTGCCTTCTGCTGCACAGGGCTCTGGGGCTCCCACCAAGAGATGTTCAGCCCCCAAAGGTCACCCTACACACAAACACAGCCAGTCAAGGGTTTGATTGCACTAAACATCGCAGTGGGTCCAGCCACAGGTAATTCCTTCAGGAAAGTCACAGTTACGTTCCAAAGGAGACCACAACATCTGAATACCAGGGCTGACTTGGTGGAAATAGCATTTGTGTCACTGATGTCAAGGGAAGGCAGCAGACGCCACTACCGATCACCAGCAACACAGCCGGGCTCTGCAGGGTCAGAGGAAAAACCATCTGAGCGTGCAAAAGAGAACAGGGCTGCCAGCTAAACAAGTCTCAGACACAAGAACAATGTCATTTGGCTTCAGGGAGGAAAAAACGATGGAAAAAAGGTAAAAGCCTCAGTGCACCCTTTACTCCTCAAAACACAGGTTTAAATCCTATTTTTTTCCAATGCAACTGTTGGCAGGGGAACCTAAAACAATATACCACAGACACAGGTATGTCCAGTCTGCCAAAGAATATCTGCTACTTCCCAGGATATAGTTTAATTCTGGTCTCACCAAATTTAAGCATAAGCCTGCTCAACGCCAGTACAGCAATAAGAAATGAGTAAAAAGAAAATTAAGAGCCCCATTTACAAAGCACCTCTTGTCCGAGTAATAAATGCAGGCCATACAGTAACAGAGTAAAGCTGTGCTATCCTATCTGAGCACAACATCACAAAAGCTACCACAAAAACAGTAGGTGTAATGAAGACCTGCACACTACCCTGGGGCTGTAGATTAGTCTCTGCTGTGCACACTTTTTCTGTTGTCTTCATCCTTTTCCAGTCCACTTTCTTTTCCACTTTTTTTTTTCTGTCTGTGGAAGGAGAGGGAAGGAGGGAAAGGAGGGGAAGTGTCTGCGACCTGCCTTGAAGCTGAATCATTTATTATGGGCTGAACTTCTGTCTTGAAAGTTTCCAAGCGGTTTTGTGATCTATTTGAAGTTCGCCCTTGAATTTTACTTAAGGACCTAAGGCACGCTGCAAATTCATATGCATAAATTTGCAAATGCCCAAATACGGTCTGAGCAGAGAATGGGATGAGAGTAGCTTTGTGGAGAAGGACTCAGGGTGCTGGTGGAAACAAAGCTGGAGATAGAGCTGGCAAAGCGCGCTCGCAGCCCAGAAGCCAACTGCATCCTGGGCTGCATCCCAGCAGCCAACTGCATCCTGGGCTGCATCCCAGCAGCGTGTGCAGCAGGGCAGGGGAGGGGATTCTGCCCCTCTGCTCTGGTGTGCTGGGTAAGGCTTTCAAGCACTGCCTCCTACAACAGACTCACAGGAAAACTGATGAGGTGCTGGCTACACAAATGGACACAAATGGAATGCTGCCTAAACTGCAGGGCCCAAACGGTTTGGATCAGTGGCACAAAGTGCAGCTGAAGGCATGTTTGCTGCTTAATAAGGATGTAAACAGGATGGCTGGCACTACTGCTCAAATATTTCTCATTTAGCATTGACAAGTCCTACCTCGGAATATTTATGCTTGGTGAGACGTGGTTTCTGCTGCTAGAGATCAGTCTGTTCTAGCTAAGGACTGGCTCCCAAGGCTACTGCTCCTCTGTGCTTAACTAGAAATTCTGTGAGACTTCACACCTCTGATCGGTTCACGTAACATGAATTATATATATCATTATCTAAGCAGAGAGGAGGTATACAATATTTCCTTATAATGGAATTTCTAAAATAGCATTCAAAAATCTCCACAATTAATAAAACAGTTAAGTACTTAAAATTTTATGGAGAGGAAAAAAAGAACTTTACTATGTATGGTGGAATTAAGTCACCCTACAGAGTTTTGCGTTTTATTGTCGCACAAATAGCAAAGCAACCTGCTTCGGTTGTTACGGCTGATTTCCTAGCCAAAGCTTTGTAACCCTTCCCTTTGGAGGTAATCCCACTGTTTCAGTGGAACGTGGCATGTACAAAGGGGAACTTAACATCTTGACAGGCTCAAAAGATGGCATTTGTTTGCCATATTAAAATGGATTACATAAAAAAGAAAAATACAAACTGGTTTATTTTTCATAAACTGAAGCTTATTATCCAAGTGCTCCCTCTCCTGACCCACTTCTTCTTAAGTATGGCAACAAACAAATGCACACTCAAGCCCTCAAACTAGGATCCAAGCAACAGGAATCTGCACGGAAAGATTTTAATTCATTTCAGAAATCAGGCATGCTTTCCCTGTGGGCAGGTCAACACCAGGAAGAGAGAAGTGAAATGAGGTTCGCAGTGCTCCGAGTTGATCGGGTGCAAATGAACTCTGATCTAGCAGGCACAGAAATATTAACGCAAGTGCACCAGGCGGCAACTTAGCTCAGACAGAACAGGGCGCCTACACTGCTACCATGGCCTTCCAGACCAGAGTTGGATTACACCTGGCCAACCCAAATCAGATGCAAAAGGAACATAAAATCGTCTTTAGGGTTTCTTTTAGGACGATAAATTAAAAAGACTGTGATTTTAATTCCATATGCAGTCAGGATCAAAACTACCTTGTACCAACCTTGAGAAGATCCAGAAGATTTTCAACTCATTCTGTCATATTTTGACATTAAGTGAAAGGTTCTTTTTTCCCCCACACACTCAAATTTGTCTCAATTTTACTTAAGCTTTACACTGCACTGGTAGTAAGAGGAACTGCTTGCCTGATTTCTCATCTGTAGCCCCTTTCCAGTCTGCTTCTCCAGGAGGGTCCTGGAGATCAGTTCGTTTTCTACAACCTATGCACCACAGAGTTTCAGGACAAAAGTTCTCCTTGCATACATCTGTGCAAATCCGGCCGTAACACAGCCTTAATTCAACAGCATCACTAAGCATTACCAAAAAACACTTGAGCTGGGTAAAAATCAGCAAATGAAGAACCGGGGACTTCAACTACCTCCTTGTAGAGATCCCTGAGGTCGTGATCCATTTCAGCATATCTGCCACTATAACCTTTAGGCACCTTCCCACAGCTTAGGGGCATATTAGCCCCAACACCCCAAGTAACAACCTCAACAAAATGACAACTCCAACACCGTACACTAAAAAGCTTCACAGACACCTAGGCTCATCCCCTATGAATTTGCCCCTTCCTTTTTCTTAAATCCACTTACACTTTTGACCTCCAGCACATTCTGCCTTCTCAATCTAATTACGCACCATATGAAAACACACTGAGTCAGGATGAGTCATTAGAGCTGCCTTCATTAAGCGGCATTCCCTGTTCGGGCAGCAATTTACATCTTCTTGCTTGCAGCAGGAAAGCGACCTCATTTTACCCAGTTTATCTGATGTTCAGGTTCACTGTATATCACAATTTATTTTTGGTTTTAATGTAAGAAAAGGATATTTAATATCTGAAATCACAACTTTTGAGGTCTAAATCTACAGTAAAGGTCTGGGGAGAGGGGTTATCACATGACATGCTGCATTACTGAGCTTTCCTCAAACTCTTCTTCAAACTTCAACTGAACAAAGAGAGAAAACACCTTTGACCTTTGCAGTTAATTCACACTTGACATGTAGATCATAAAGACAAGCACTTCTTCAAGTTGTTCTCTCTTTCTGTGACTAACAGAGCACCTGATCACTTCTTTTTTTTCCCCATACGTAAGTATTTTCAGGTTTTGTTGTGCAGAAATCACTAACTCTTGCCTCAGTTACTTGAAGTCATTGTCAGCAGACAACATGGCTTTGCTGAGGCTACTCTGCAAACATGATGAACTGAGCAGCAGCTTAGAAACTGAGACTTGGCTTTCCCCTTCCAAACTAGGAATCAAACCTCAAACTATTGTAATTCCAAACCCTTGATGAACCTGAAAGCAACATTTTCAATAGGATTTCTGAAAAAAACACCCAAAAACCATCAGGTACATAAGTTGTAGTTTAAGAAGCATTAATAATATAATTAGTCTTCTTTGAAAATTTACATGGAAAAGAAGCTGACAAATGAAATATTAAAGTGGATATGCAGGTGCGTATCAGGCTTTTCCTGTAAATTTTAAAGCACTTGAATGTAGCTGAAAAGTCTGGAAATTCACAAAAATGACTTGAGTGAGGGAGGCTGTTTTCTCCAGCCTCTCAACAGCCAGTGATGAGGATGAATCTCAGTACCTACAGCTAGACACATCGCACCTTCTCGCTCACCCCAGCTCCTCACCAGGCACAGAACAACCTCAGATGTGGTGAGCAGAAAACCTGTCAAGTCTATAACACGTGTTCAGTTTCTGAACTGAATTGTGAGCTGTATTTTGTAACCAACTTCTGGGTTTCATCCAATTACAGCTTCATATACAACCCCAACAAAATATCATCTAATACATATATTAATAAATTACCATTTCCACTGGAGTTAAGCAATTTTAAAAAAAATAATCAATGCATACTGAGGTATGAAATGCTTCAGGGAGCCCCAGTTACACCCACATGCCAAACCCTGTCAGGCCTGTAACTGTTCTCCTGTTAACTTCTGTGTAAAGTGCATGTTCTTCAGGAAAAACAGTAAAAGAGACCGAAATTACGAACTTTCTTTTGAAGCTCCCTAGTTGTTCACTCAAGTATCTAGTTCTGTTTATGTTGACCAGCTGATCCTGGCACACTGAGTCGCAGAGGAGGTACCAATTCATTTTTGACCACGATCCACATCAGACAAGCTTTTTAAACTCTTCAGTAAGTGCTAATTAAACATTCTTACAGGTCTCGTAGAGAGGTACAGTGGCACTTGCACACACCTAAGGTGGCCACACAGCTACTATTCCCTCCCTTCCCTAGACAGGAAGCTTTTGCAGGGTAGCAGACTGGCCTCGTGGCCATTTCACCCCACCAGAATTTGCATCCTTGTTTTTAAACTGCTGCCGTTTGTCACATACACTGTTCACAGGCTGCTTCTCCTTTTTCACAGCAGGTAATATTTACTGAAGCCAGAGCTTTGCATAGGAGTAGACACTCCGACCTTGCCTCGTTCTCCTTTCTGAGTTCGGGTGCCTAATGTGTGAGGCTACTGAAGAGCGAAGGTTTTTGAGAATGTACCGGTCTTTTACTGAGGTCCTCCCTGTGCTTCCATCGGAAGAATAAGCACTTATTAATCTGTGCTGTACTGTAGGCATGAGAGGGAAGGAATAAAAAAAAAAAAAAATTAAAAAATCTTGTTACCATTCTTAGACAGGAATGCTATTGTGCCAAGCCCACTGTGTGAGCTTTGTTCTGTCTGATTTTCTAATTAGCTATTCTTAGCAGGCTTAAATGCCAAATGCACAGCTGTGACTATAGAGTGCGGACCCAGCTGGCAGTAACCAGTGGTGCCTAATACTGAGCTTTGTTTCACATAAACAAAGTGCACAAATACAAACATAACCGGGTTTAATATCCGAAGCTTTCCCTGTTCAGCTGCTCAATTCAAATGTGTAATAGCACAAATGCCTGTTCTTTGAATATGGTCGCAAACCACCCTTCCCCAAGGGAGAGCACATGCGTACTATGCAACTTCTACTACAAAATGCTGCTTAGAGGACACAAAACCCGATCTATTTCAAAATAAATAAATAAGAAATTGCATGAAGTGATTCTTAGAAAAGAGATACTCACTGATAAATTAACAGAAAGGTACACAGACCGTTTTTATTAGTGCCCTAACTTTTCTGGCATCTTCTAAATAGTACTTATTAAATATTTAATAATACTATATGAATACATTTTTAACCTCATTTCAAATTTTACTAGACTGCTAAAGGTCATATAAATGCCATTATACAACCTTTACTATCACTGAACAAAGAGGGTCTTATCTTATAATCTTAAAAAGTTATAAAATAACATGTCAGTCTACAGCAAACCCAGAGAACTGCCACCACTCTAGGCAAAGTATGCTGCTTGTATTTACTTGCCATGAATTTGTAAACCACTTTACAACCACATATAGGCATGGAGATTTTTTTAATTCACTCTGACAAGAAAAGGACAAGGCACACCACAGCGAACGGTGCCGAGAAGAGCATGGCTTGCACCTCCCTGACTCAACACATCCAGCTGCTGTCCGCTGCCTCAGCCAAAGGTCTCCACATCAGCTAGCACAGATGGTATGCTCTGAAGGTTATTCTTCTGCTGACTAAATTCCTGTCGTCTAAAAGTGATGGTCATGAGGCAAACGTGCTTGTCCCATTTTATCTAGGTTTGTTCTTTTTTATATTAGGCTCAGTCAGTTCAATTAACAACAGCCATGGACCTGAACAATATCCTTCCACACACCAACATTTCCCTCTGGAGTCACTGCAAGTTAATTATTCTCTTCCGTGGGGTACAAGTTGCTGCCAGTCACTAACCTCCTCTCTGTTGTCAACTTGTAACTAAACGTATTTTTTCTGTTCTTCCGCCCCTCTCTCTCCTCTCCATTTATTCTGCTCTTTGAAGCTAAGCTGAAACTTCTAAAAATGAAACAGAAAAGGTGAGGTATTTCTAAAGTCTCAGTAAATTTGTATCTTGTCTTCCCCTAAATACACTGATGTTGGCTGACCTGTGCTATATACTATGGAGATGCTCATAAACCTCATTCTGTTAATGAGACCTACCATACGTAAAGTCCATGCAGTTAATATTCACATTATTTTTTAATATTTTGTAGCTCATATTAGCATAGAGTACGGTAATTCCAAAAGCAATACTTTGTAGACATTAAAAAAGCATATTCAGGTTATGGCATCAGGCTAAATTCCACCTTTCCTGCTGGTTCAAGCCATGCTAACACTCCCAGCTGAAAAAAAAGTAAGATCTGAACTGTTCACTATTAGGACCTCAAGCACTACTAAGTGCACTGTCATCACCTATTAATCTAACAATGTTGTTGATAAAGGGCTCCTTCAGTAACATTAGATACAGATTCAGTCTTGTTGAAATACAGACTTTTCCCTTTAATGTTTCTCACTAATCATTTGGTGTACATATACCCTGCACACCTGGCTTATCAAAATGCGGGGGGGCTCTGCAATTCCTAAAGTGTTGCGTTTTCTCGTCCCTGTCCTCTACTGCCTTTCCCCATTTAACATCCAATACCGACAGAATGTTTAAGTCCATTTAACTTTAAAGAGGAATGAAATTCAGACTCAAAACTGCAGATAAGAAATACAGTACAGCAAGCCTTTGTCTTTTCCCCGGTAGCTCAGCCCTCTCTAGAGTTACAGGCATATCCAATGAAGCACCAGAGAACACACTCTACCTAAAACTAGAGGTCAACCAGAAAAATGCCACGCAAGTACTTCCCTGATGCAATGCTCTGTCAGAAATCCATTACTCACCGGGCCTTTGGCAAGCACCCTGGGAAAGCAGCCTTGCCTTGCAAATGAACGGAAGGGACTTGAAAATAAGAAGCCTGCCCTTCAGAAGAGGTTATTAAGATCACTGTATAGAGCAGCCGGTGCAGAGGTAGCCTCAAACCCAGGATTCAATTGAAAAACCTTGTTGACATTCTGCTAAAAACATTCTTTTAATAAATACCAAAAAAACCCCATTCACTTTCCTAAGCAGGAAGCCTCGTTGTGTAACTTGCAAGCATGCAAAGTTTATTATTATTAAGTGTAAACACTAACCAGGGGTTTGCAAACACTCCTCCAGTATCAATAGCAGTGTATGTAGCAGAAAAGTTGTACAAATAACAGTTAAGAAAAGACAGCTTTAGCTATGGAGACTTTTTTACTTACTCCATCTACAAAACATTGGGTCAAATTAAATTGTAACAAATACAACATGAGAGAATAAAAACCCCCATAATTTAATCCAGACCTCTGCATTACAGATACTGACATATAGCCCCATCCATAAACCCACACTGTAGGTGTAAAATTTTGTCTTTTATTGTTCCAGTCCAACACCTGCACCCTGTGGATGGTAAGAGATGCAATTCTAACCTGCAAGCTTTGATTTAATAATGGCAAGTTCTTCTTCATTTCCTCTTTACATTAAATAACTTTTCTTTCTCCCTGGAGCTTACCTCTTCCCTTCTCTAAGACTTATAAATATATTCATGTCTGTGTACACACACAGATATACATACACATAACAGATATATTTTTATCTAGTACTTGTATATTTAAACAGACCATCAGTCATCATTCCTTCTTTAACCAGCTTAAGAGCAGCTGGCTTGGGATCCTGTGATAAGTGATAAGATCACACATCCTTCAGTAAGACCTCCCTAATCTCTTCTGATCCTCCACCAGAATTGCACTGAGAAACTCTTAGGAGGGCCCCATCTACGTGTTCCCTCCCTCACCACTGCGCAGAAAGGATGAAGAGAGATCAAGCACCACACCAGCACTCGCTGAGCAATTCTCCACTTTCAGCTCTTATAGGTAAACCAAATAAAACCATTAGGACAACATTGTTCATCACAAAACTTCTATTCAAGGTGGTGTCGTGACCTACAGGAAGCTCCCTGCCAGGATTGCTCAGTCAGGATATAAAGACTGAAAGCAGGCACTGAAAGTATTACTGCACCCTAGGTTTCAGCCAAATATGAACTGACTCCCTGGAACTAGGATTCCCTTGAAGGCAAGCTTTTAATGACAATGGCATTATTTGGAAGACAAGCTTTTTTTAGGCAGAGAAGCTGAAGATGCATTACTGATTTTCCCAGCACTCTTCAAAAGGTGAGGTAAGAGGTGCCTGAAGCCACATGATGGAAGACATTATGTACCAGCTGCTCTCAACTGCTGGGTCAGGGAGCCAGGGGTAGGACCATCCCTTCTCCTCTCCATCCAGTACATTCCGCTCTTCCTCAGAAGCCTCCACACTCTCCTGGACGCCCCTACCACAGACACCTCCCCACCCCAAACCATAGGTACTCTCTAACGCTAACCCAGCCACTGCAGATACACATGTTCAAGCAAATTATTACCTGAATATGACTTATCTCCTTCACTTAAATAACCTTTAGGCAACTAGGGTATGTAAAAAGTTGGTTTGATTAAAAAGATTATTTTTCTGAAGTCAGCAATATTAATTACTAGATCTGCTGCTCTTCAATGTCAGCTTTGAACATGTCCCAGTTACCCAAATTACACAAACATGGTGTTCAAATTCAAGCACGTTTCAAATACTGCAGACCAAAGTATGCCTTTGGAAACAGATTCCTATCTTCTGTTTCTCTACATGATGTTAGAAATTATCCTACAGTATGCTAGAGAATTAAGACTGCAAAAAAAGCTAGCTCATTATTTGTCTGACATACAGATCAGTCTTAAAAACTTGCAAGTGACATGCAACAGTTAAAGCACTTCACACTGAAGTGAATAAATCTTGTTGGTTTCTATACTCCAATACAAAAATGATTAATCAGAATATTTAGAATCAGAAAACTTTTTTATAATAGTAGCTTACATTAACCTGTTTGATTTTTTACAAAGAAAGAAATATAGTAAGATAACCTCTGTTGCTTTTAACTTCAATAATTTGACCTATGCAACATCCAAAGTCTGAATGTTGTATTTTCCCCTCCCAACACAAGCAATCATTTGAACAGACGAAATAACCACCTTGTACTACTACCCATGAATCATGTAAACTTGCTTTTTCATGGACAGCAGGGGCTCGCTGAAGAGGTTGGGTGCTTGTTCATCAGCTCACCTACATTTGGCATGTGTACATGGAGGACCTGCCTTTCTGACCAAGTTTTACTGGAGATACTTAACTGACTCTGCAATCAGCCCGTCATCCTTTTCCCTGTGTCTTACTACACAGGTAGCTGCCAAGTGACGTATCTTTCCAAATTTAAAATGCAGCAGTACAGCAGGAACAGATATGGTTCACCAGCCAAGCCATACTGAAGCATCTGAGACCAGAGACTACAATAGCTTTATGACTGTGGGTACCTCAAGAGCTCAGGTATCATTTATTTGTGTAGCGCAAGATCAGCTGTTGGGGTGGGAAGAAGGTCTATGTGGAAATATATTTCAGAGCCAAAATAAAAGACAGAATTTATACAGTGCCCCATAAGCGCCATCATCCTTAAAATTTTGGTTCCCCAGATGACAATCCCACACCTTTTAAAAGAGCTCTAGAATTGCTTCATAACACCAGAAATTTCCTGTCAGAAGTAGCTCTGTAAGAACTATTCTCCAGACTTAAAAAAAAAAAAAAAGAGCGTTATGCCATGAGCAAAAATCTACTGTTACAGCCTGCAAGAGCTTATAGACGGTGTCCTTGAATTGGAATGAAGGAGAAAAATCTGATCTGAGCAATAAACCCTCTCTTTATTCTTCCACTTAACTTTAAAGATAAATAAACCTAGTAAACATATAGCTATTAGCAACACGGAGAAAACCCCCTCATTTTTCAGTTAAGATATTTCTAAGTCACCAATTTGTTGCATAGATATAGATCCATATAGTAACAAGATTACATAAGAGATCTACAGAGAGGAGTAAGTTACAGTAATTACTATTTGTTGACAGCTATGGCTAAAAAAGACAGCTTCTAATTCTGAAATGTGAACACTCTCCTTTGTAGCACAAATTTAATTTAGTCAGGTACAGAAGAAAGAACAACCAAAATCCCATTTTCATTTGTTCCTCTCTTCCTATCGATGACAAATGGCATTCAGTCCAAAGTACCACATAAGCAGTGGTGAAAAGCAGGACAGTGTTACAGAGGTAGTTCTGAAACTTTAAGAACTGTGTAGATGTGAAAAAGCAGCAGCTCAACTTACACATTACAGAATATGTATAATTTTACTTCCCTTTTTTTTTTTTTCTTGAGAGACTATCTCAAGTACAACTGTATCCAAACTGCAGGATCCAACCTATGTCCAAGGCCACCTACATCATCTACTGGTTGATGGAAAGAAGACCTTCAGAAACATCATTCAGCTGCTTTTCTTGCAGCGAAGACCTCTGCCTGTTTCCATGCCCCGTCCCCTCATCACCAGGGACCGCGTATTTCCCAAGGCAGGTGCCTGTAGCACTCAGCAGGTTCCTACTCTGATTCAAGGGCATATCTTATCAGGCTGATTAACACCTAGCTACGTACCAACCTAGTAACAAGATATACATGCCACAGCAGAGGTTCCCCATTGTTTCTTAAAATGTGCATTCCTTTAAATAGCCAGCTTCGTTTTGCTTCACGAGATCCCTCTGGAGAAGTATAACAAGGAAGAGGCAGAGAAGCCTTTTACTTTCCTCCTGGAAAATACTGCCAGGTAACACCATCGTCTTAATAGTTTAAGTCAGCAATGACCTTAAAGAGTTGACACTCACTCTGTCTCTGGCTTTTGATCTTTTAAGGCTAATTCTGCTTGCACTGTCCTCTGTGCAATTCAAAATACACTCTTTTGGTAGTTAACTATACAAGCCCTGGACTCTTCCCCATATGCATGTAAGATTTTATTCACTTACAGTTAATGTGTGCAGCCACAATAACTATCTCCTTGTCTTTTACAGAGCACATGATTCATGCAAGAAGCATGTTCTAAAACTATACACTTTAACCAGTGAAAATAGCATGCTAATTACTGCAGAAGGCAACTGTGTTTATTGCCTACACTGAACTCTCTGAAAGAACCATCAGCTCTCTCACCGCTATGGAACCAAGTGACACAAGTTATGCTCAGCTTCATCCACCTGCAGCAGGACCAGGAGAGCACAGGAGGAAATGTGGCATCATCAGGAATTTCAGGGACTGACTGACAAGCTGTCTCTCTGAAGGACAAGACTAACCCTGCTACACTAAGGAGAAAGCTGCCGCAAGACGCCGCAGGATGCCGGGCAGAGTGGTGACCTCCAAAGGACTCGCTGCTCTTCTCACCGGCTCTTGGCTCCCGCTCCTCGGCATGCTGATCACTGCAACCGCGCCAAGGGATACTGCGTCAAGCACAGACTGACAGCAGAGCCCCACCTTAGAGGGAGAGCAAAAAAAAGGATTGGAGCCTGGCGAAGGCTTCCTGAGGCATCTGAGCAGGCTGCTACCCAAAGACACGTTTGCAGCTTGCATAATGCAGCTGGGTGCTGTGCACTGCAGCTACAGAGCTCAGCAGCATTTAAAACCCATGCCCACCACACAAGCTGACTGCATGATTGGCTACTGCTGGTTTCTGGCCCATGCAGGGCAGTAGGAATATAGCCCAGTAAGGCCAGTTCCCTTCACAAGTGATGTCCAGATAACATATGGTCCCTGCAGGAACTGCAGCCTGGTCCTACCTGAGCACCTTGCCAGCACGGCAGAGGCTCTGCATATGCACTGTGCATGCTTCTGCAGCTTGACTTTGGCTACATCTATTGTGTTCCTTGATGTGAGTGGCCCCCCACAAGAAGCACGTAACTTAAAGCCATTCATGTCTCTTATAAGACACCAGCAAGTACTTGATTCACAGGTGAATTAAAGCTTCCAGCTGAACGTCCTCCATAATAAATCTATTTCACCCACACCAGAAATTCTCTACAAAGGGAACCTGCACATAAGTAAGTGGGGATTTACAAAACCCTTTCACTGCCCTGAACCAAACTATTAATGTAGATGGGACATGGACAGAGCAAAGCAAGTCAGGTTTGTGTCCTATCATACACACATTGTTAACATGACGTGGATATTCAGCATCCACTGCTACGTGGCACATTTAAAGCTGCTTTTCTAACTTTCCCTTAAAGTTTAAGGCAAACAGATGCAGACTCTGAGCAACCACAAAACAGACCTACCACATCCCCTACGATCAAAAAGCAACCCCATAACAGTTTAAAAACCCTTAACCTTAGTCTCCTCTTTGATTGTTTAATTATTACTCTCAGCCTTTTGTTTTTAAGATGTTACTTATTAGCAAAAAACTCAAGCTTTTCAGTTATGTGTAGGAGTTCTGATTTGATTACACAAACTGCTTTTTCTTCTTTGTCTCCTCCCAAAAATAACAAACTCTCTCTGCAGATGAGGCAGTGGTGCCACTGCTGAGGCGCCTGGGGATTTTGTGTTAAGCAGGTATTTTGGACCTGAAAACAATCGGGATTTCTCCCCGCCTCCCCTCAATAGTTCTCTACCAGAAAAAGTGGACTAGGTCACTTATAAAGAGTTTTGGAGGATGTAATAGACCTGAATGGCCTCTAATAGCTTAAGTTTGGCTACTAAAGCTGTTACCTCCAGCCGTATGCCCCTATTTTCCAATAATCATCTCTGGGAAAGAACACGGCTTTCATTTACAGGATTGCTCTGGAAAGATCACCATTTCCAGTGCAGAAACACGAACCAGCTCCACTTCTGTCTTACCTTAATGCACCAGGCTAAAAGCTGCAGAAAATGAATCAGCAAAGGCTCCTGCCTTAGAGATGCAGCAATAGCTGAGAACAGATTGTAGCACTAGCTACCCCATTTTAATCTGCCAGAATAAAGAGACGGTTATGAATTTTATCTAACCGTTGAGTAAAAACAAACTGATTGCCCAATAATTTACCTACAATACATACCACAGTGGATTACGTGTAACAGTTTAGGCATGGACAAATTACAAGATAAAAGATCAACACACTCACTTTGTCTCTCTTGCATTCAATCAAATCCCACGCTTAGGACACTGTAAGAATGAATTGCCTGATAAAACGGAAAAGAAGGTAAATAACGTCTCAGTTCACAAACGATTACAGGAGGTTTTTTCCCCTCCTCACTGTAATAAATATTTGCCAGCATGCACTCTACCTATGGGTCTATTTCAAGGTCACTGTCAGGCCGGTTATATCAAACATTTTACCTACTGTTCCACCTTCTTGCATCGTAAGATATTGTAACAGGTTAATATTTGTCATTCCAGAGTAAATTTAGAAAGTATACAGAAATATATTCCCAAAGGGCTCCAAATTATATTTATATGTGTACACAAATATACAGCTACATATACGCACACATCCCTACAACAAAGCACTGAAAGAAAACTGCTTCTTTCATTTTCTTCCACTCCATTTTAGATAACAGAAAGTATGTGCATTTGAGGACACTTAATTTTTTACCCCAAAGACCACTCTACAGAGACCAAAAAATAGGCAATGTTAACGTAGTGCTCAAATTTATCATGCAAAAAAGACATTTTTCTTCCTACAGAACAAGAAAATATCAGTTTTGAAAATGAAGAGCTGAAACTCAGTCCAGCCAGAGAGTTTTTCCAGGACAGAACAGGGCTGATTTTTGTTTAGGTGGCACAGGGCTACCTTTAGTCTGCTTTCTCAGGATATCTGAGCAGTCTGACGCTTCCTAAACACAACCACATTAACACACACACAGGAAGAAGCGGATGGAAGCAGCACTGTTATGGTCATCTCTGACAACACTTTAGAGAACAAATAGTGTATGCTGGGATACAACCACTGGCCTATTCAGAGTGCAAAGCAAATACCTGCTCTCATTCAGCTCAGATGCATTTGAAGTTGAACAGGGGAGGAAAAAACATGAGGGAATTGGCTTAGTGCTCCACGTCTTGCAGCCCAATCAAAGAACTGTCTCATGTTTTCTCAGTTGGTGAAAACAGGTACTCCTAAGTCAAGATCCTACCAACAGTGCAAAGAAGAATAATAATAAAAAACAAACACCAAAAACCACAAACAAAAACCTCCCAATCTTCTGTGACCAATTTTCAGGCTAAAATAGATGAAAAGCGGGCCTGGTAGTTTTCATGCAAAAAGCAAAGGCTGAATGAGGCATTTTTAGAAGGAAATTGTTGAGTACTGCAGGTCTAGCTACCTATTTCTCACTCAGCCAGAAGTGTTCATTAATAATCACCTCAAATTCAAGATCTATTCATTTATGTAGACATAACTAGAAATTTAAATGACATTTTTCCATGAAATTTTGTTCTGCCTGTTGCTCACCATTGCTTTGCTAAACAGAGGCATTCTTGGCTATTGGGTATCCGAGATTACATGCTACACCGAAGTAATCAAACTTAATAATTAATCTATGTAGCCAGGATTTCTGGAATCAGTCCAGTCACTGTCACTATTTCAGCCTGAAGCTCAGGGCCTGATGGTCAGTAAGCATATAGTAAAAATTCATATTTGAGTACAGGAGTGGTGTCACTTATGTCAACTCACATGATCTCCATTTCTTGCTCTATACACCATTTCTTCATGCTTATATAACACCTACTTTTAAAGACATTTTTACCTATCAAACCAAGAGAAGCAAACTCTCCATAAAAACATGGATACCATGAAATTAGATAGCATAACCTATCAGCGGGCTTCTTTAAGCGTGAGCAGTATTCATCCGTTCTCCCTTCTCCCCATTCTAACCAAGTGAGAGTTAAAAGTTACAGAGGTCATTTCCAAGATACCATGCACTGGTTTTCTTTTCTCTGCTATACCATTAAGCACCTTACTTAAAAGCAGAATACTTCCTGCAGCCACAGAAGACTCATTGTGATGAGTTTGTCTCTGATAGTTCCTCTCATCGCCACTCCACGCTATTTCCAGATACTTCTAGGGTATATTTCACCAAGCAACAACAGAAGACACTCTATCCCATTTGAAATTCTCTGCTTAAAAACCGCCACTCATCATATGAGGTCAATCAGATACCACAGAAATTACTGTAAAGCTCAGCAAACCTTACTTCTGGCAGAGGGCTGGCCGGTTTAGTCAGGATTCCTCCCACATAAACAACATTGGGTAGTGTAGGTCTTGGAAACTCCAGTGCTACATCAGTACAAAGCATCCACAGGCTGGATCCATGAACCAAGTCATACATGGACCGTTCTGGTAGAACCTTGTATTTCTGCATTATCCTTTCGTACTTTGGCAGAACCAAAAAACTGACTCCAAATCTTGAAATAAGATAAACAACTGTATTTTTAATCCTCTCAAATAGGTTCATGTGATCTGTGAGCAGTGAGTTAAATTCTGGAACATAGGACAGGGGAGCCGGAGCACCCACTTCTGCTGGATACCAGAGGCCAGTGGAAAAGACAGCGTATTTAACCCCTAAAAGATGAGCTATAACAAATCCACACATCTCATTGGGATCTACCAGGAGCAGGTCAAATTTTTCCTGTTTCAGGGCATGCATGAGGTTTAGGTTGCCAACGATCATGTCGCAGTTCTTGGAATAGTGGTCCAGGATATCGAACAGTTCAAGGGCTGTCAGCCTCCCCGAGAAGATACTCCTCATCTTGGACTGGAGAAAATCATCCGAGGTGCTGCTGTTAAAGATCCCTGGGTAGCGTTGAAGTCTATAGTGATTAGATGGAGGAATCTCTCTGCCCTCAGAGAGGAGAAACACTGTCTGGTGACCTTGGTCATGCAAGGCTGAAGCCAGAGTCTTGAAAATATAAAGATGGCTTTCAAACATAATTGGCGGCACAACAACAATTTTGGCAGCCCTCGCTATCCCGACAGCACTCCACAGGAGAATGAAAGCTGGAGCGTACGGCTTCATAGCTGAAATGAGAAATAAAAGCATTACACCAACAGAAAACAGGTTTGTATGACACCTGGAGATTTAAAACAAAATTTTGAAAAAGTTATTATGTGGCTGTCCCATAAAAGCTCAGCACATCTCCCTGTTTCGGAGAAGTCTTTGCAGTGGTCACAGGGAACAAGAAAGCCACTTGGCTTCAGAGCACATTTGGTAATGCTCAGTTTCCTGCAAGATCTGCCTTCTCCCTCTCCCCTCCCTTTTCATCTGGCACTAAGAGTAGTCAAGACACTTCTTCCAACCCAGATACCAACAATATGGAACCTGCATTAAATGGCAGGAAAACCAGCTCAGACCATGAGGTGGGTACCCACCATGGAGATACCACGTGCACCACTTCCGAATTATGTATGTCATCCACAGCTCTAAATCCTTCAAGTCAGCTTGGAAAGCCAGATCCTGCTATGTTTGGGATTACATTTAAAAGCACAACTACATTATTGTCATGGTAATACATTAAGAGAATAAGAAAGATGATAAGTGCAAAAACCCAAAGGCTAATATCCTGTATTTATTCACACACGAGATCCAAAGGATGCAGTGGTGATTTTCAGGGTTTAGGCTGTAAGATGACTCTCTTAAAAATACAATTCAGTCTTGCCTCTTCAAATAGAACTCCTTTATTTTGAGCTTTTAAAAATTACACTTTGTATACAAGTGAAATAACCGGAGTTAGCGCTACGTGCATGAACACTGCAGCTTCCACAGGAGCACTTTTAAAAGTACTTGACTCTGAACCTACTTAAATAGGCACTCGAGCATGAACTCTTAACTTCTGCTGAAAAGCACGCTGCCATCCTGAACGCACACAGTTCCTCACCATAGCAGACTGCTGGGAAAAGGGAAAAATATTTCCCTTGCCCATGTTTTTGGCAAGACAAGTCTGTAAAACACTGTATGCAGCAGATGAAACCAAAGTGCACCAGAAGCATGGAGAGGGCATGTCAGAAAGCTCCTCAGACACTATAACTCTCCCAGGACATAGAAACAAGTGCAAGCCAAGCCAAAAAATCTGCTCTTTTCTCATGCCAAACTAATCCACGTGGAAACCTGAGTCCGTTGCAGTATCCTTTGTAAATAAGCACAACAGAAACAGATAACGCTGCTACTCAGTCCTTGTTATCTCCTTACAGTCTAGTCTTACAACACTCCTACAATAGATTGCTCACGACTTTCACTAGAATCATTTTTAACGTTATGCTACCAGCTCACCAACAGAGCATCTCACATTTGCACTGATACTATATAACTGAATTTTCTGAAAGATGTCCCAGTTGTATCCTACTCCAGCTTCTGCAAGTGGTTTAACTTTGAAACATAAGCATGCACCGAAGTGGAAAATCACCACAAGGCACATTGACTATTTAAATCAAGTTTATCAAGTGAAGAGTTTCCTTACTGGATTTGAAGCCTCCTCCACACTTGCCTTCAGAAAATGTTAGCCACTGTCTAAGACATTACTCACCATCACTTACAGAACTGAACCAATGTTACATTAATTATCACCAGCAGTAGTGCACACACACACACGTATGTACAAAAAAGTTCATCTGGGTAGATGCACTTTTTCTTGTGTTTTGGTTTTTTCCTTTCCCAAGACAAAGCCCACAGCATGAAGATGCACAGCAAAACCTTATGGCACCCATGACAAGTACTGAGGAACCAAAACGTGGAGAATTTTTTGAGAGCTCCACACCATCACCACGTTCACAGGCTGACGTAGCACTCTGGAAAGCCCTCAGAGGCTTTGCTGTTTCTAGGCACAAAGCTTGATTTTAGAGAGGCAACACTTCAAGAGAAGAGGGATGAAATTACTTATTGCAAGTATTTCCAGTAGCACTTGAGAACTTCATTATACTGCACCACTGATATCAGGAAAGAGCAATTTGGTTTTTAAGCTGCTTCAATTATCGTGTTGGAGATTACCCTAAAATACCTCCTTCTTGGTAAACAATAGTAGCTACATCAAACTCACCAGCAATCCTATTCACACTCCAACGAAGTTGCTAAAAACATTCTTACTTCACAAGAAGTCACTTACCTCCCAGCGTGAAGGCCTGACCTGCCAGAGAGTTTAAGGTATTAAACAGGCCTTTGCTTTCATTGGAGGCTTTCTAGAGAACCGTGGCGCCCTGCAGAGCTCAGCTGCTCTCCCAAGAACTCTTGTTCAAAGGATGTGCCAGCACTGAGCCCTGCTCACCATCCCACTTTGTTCCCATCCATAAAACTCGCAGGTTTCAAGCCGCAACAGAGTTGTGCAAATGTGGAAGACGCCAGGCTTGGCATGGCGTTCAACACTGTGCTGTTCTCAGCTACCTTTGACAGGGCCCCGCTGCAGGGTAGTGCTCATTAGGCAAGTGTGGTTTTAAAAAAAATATGTAAACAATGGCTCGTCAATGAAATACCCAAGAAAAATGATTAATCAGACTTGGAAAAAACCCATTATCAATTACATCTCCTCCTGCTATAAGCATTCCCACGGTATTGAGTTACTGCCCCTGTCAACAACAGCAATATTACAAAACCACGAATAGAGGTGTAGGATTGGGAAACTCAGAAACAGTTAACATCTCTATCAGCAGGATAAATCAAAGGTACCAGGAGCCTAAGGGCTAGTCATGATCCAGCACATTGCCAGATGCAGGCAGGAAGGGGCTGTACTTTGATCTCCTGACCCAATATAGGCCTGGAGCACAGTGCAGGAAGATAGAATCCTTAGCCCTAAGGCATATTTTCCACAGCCAGGGTTATGCACATGCCACCAAAAGCCATGAGAACTACAGCTGTACTTTTCTGGCATAACAGCAGTACCACCCCACTGTTTCCTATCCCCACCCTCACCGAGAAGCCACCTTGTAAATGGGAACCGTATCGGGTATTTTACTCTTGATGAAGGTACTATAAAGCGCTACCTCCTTAACATGAAAATCTGTCAATATAATTACAAGCAATTTACCAAGCATTTGTTTTTTACCTCTTGAGATGTATTAGCATCAAGAGATGACACAACACACTTCCCCAGGAGTCTGCAGCTTGTGGTGTTTTCAGAATTGATTGAAAAAGAAACCCACAATCACTTCTCAAACATTTAATATGAAGCTCCCCTTTTCAATGAAAACATCTTGCATGGGGACAGGAAAATCTGTACGGGACCTGCCAAGCTGTAGGAATCTTAAACACATGATGCTATGAGAGAAATACCGATTAAATGGCAATTTTACTGGGAAAGGTGGCATTGATCTTATACTGAACTTCTGGCAGGAACCTGCAGGATGAAGCATCAATCATTTCATCCCCTGACCAGACGGAAGCAGGGAGCTTGGAAAGTTTCTATTTATCAGGAATAAGGGCAATAATATATAACAGCACATTCTAAGCCAACTAATCACGAGCATAATTCCATTTGGCAGACTGGAAGGGGAGAAGACATAGGTGATTGGTGCCATCAGCAGGGCAACAAAACAGGACTACACAAGCTCAGCTCCAGGCTCAGTCCCAGCTGCCCCTTCGCTGTGACCATCCTCAGCCATGAACTCTGTCAGCACAACAGGTATTGCCACCAAGACAGGGAGAGCTGTGGAGACTTGCGTTTCTCCATGAATTCCGATTTGGCTCATCTCCAAAAGCTGTGTTGGGGCACAACAAGCTTTACAGGGCTCAGGAAAAGTATGAGGTGGTGCTCAGCGGGAAACCAGCTCATCAAAACCAGAGCACAGGGGCTCTTCCCACTAACTTCCAGTCACATCCTACCCAGATTAAATCACTTGCCAAAATAGAAGGATTCACATGGAATGCAACTGCTTTTTGTTTCTGAATACTAGGAGCATACCAGGAGTAAAACACCTGTCAAGTGTCCTGACAGAAAACAGGAAAGAAAACCCAAAGACAGAGGATGACGTGTTTCTCCAAAATAGTTAATAATATAAAACCATTTTCTATCTCTGTCTTAAATCCTTCTGCTTAGGATTTTCCTCCATTAAATAAGACGGTTTTGGTGTTTGAGCTGGTCTGTAAGTACCTTTTATAACAGAGGGTGAAAAGAAAAATTGAAATTCTCCAAGATTTTTTTTTTAACCAAAAAAACCCAAACAAACACCACCCCACAAAATTATCAGCAAATTGAAGCTATTAGTACTTGCAGCCAAGAAGCAATGGTATTGAGGAGACAAAAAACCAACAACAACAACAACTATGCAGAGTAGCTTTAAATAAGTGAAACCAACTGCCAGCTTCAAAGAGTTCACCTATTGGAGTGCAGCAAGAAAGTTAAAGAAACACCAGGAGGTTAAATATTAACCCTATTTCAATTGCCTCTCGTGAAGTTAATGACCTACATATTTTCTTTTTTTCAAATGTAAGAGAAATTACGACTTCTAATGTGTTACAAAAAACCAAACACATCCACAGGAGACTGATGGAGGGGTCTTTTCAGCTGACCAAAACAGCTCTAAATATGTACTTTGGGGTTTTTAAAGTGTTTTTTCCATTCACTTGGAAAGACCAAGCAGGATCTAGAACACGAAGTCTGACTCTACAGAAACCGGTGACTTTCAGAGTAAAAAACAAGGGAGAGGATCCTTCTTGGTTATTGTTCATAAAGGCCTGATACTTGAATATTGGGCGACATGGAAAGAAAAGGTAAGGCGTTTATGTTTACATATATTATATGAAAAAGTCTTCATGTTTATGTTAGTATTATAAAATCTAATACTACAGGTATGTTTCAAACTTAAAAATGGTTTAACGATAATTCAAATGAATAATTTACGTAACAGTCATTACAATACTGGAATACACACTGAAGATTAGATTTACTGCTGATCCTTTGTAATCTGCTAAACACTGTGTAATTAAAACTTACATGACTGTTTGTTTTTTCTGCTTTATACCACTGGCTGCCTACCTAGTACTTTTCAATCTCACAGGAATAATCATTTTCAAGCCAGCAGTACCACTGCCAGTTTTTTCCTCCACTATACAGAGATCTAGAAGACAAAGAGGCTCTCAAGCACCTCCGTATGCAGCACAGCTCGAATTCAAACCACACAAGTACTTATCAGTGCTCCAAAAAGTAAACAGTTCTTATACACTTACACGTACTCTAACCACATAAAGTTCTTTCTATCCACTAGTAACACGTAATGCTCCCAACTTCTAAAACAGCAACCGAGGTTTTGCAGAGACTGAGCTTGGTGCTGCTAGTAGCTTTCTCAAGTTCCTCCCTTCCTTTCAGCCTTTCTCCAGATTTGCTAAGGTTTGTGGAGTTTACCCACACAGTTTGGGCAGGAGATGGACAACTCTTGCCTGCAAACATGCCCTTCACAGCAAAGACCAGTGCTGTCCTGAGAGCAAAGGAGCAATCTTTCTAGCTGCCGCTCACTCTCCCCTTAAACTGTAATGAGTAATTGGAGCTCTGGGTAACAGATACCGGTACATACTAAAAGCAGCAGGCTTACCAGCCAGACTTCCAGCTCTGCAAACCCAAGTGCAGATGCTGATTAGCACTGAAATGACTACACCCAAGTGGAGGGTTAATCATGTGCATCACCAGAGTATAATTATCAAAAAGGGGGGAAATTTGAGATTTGGAGGCATTTCAGCAAACTGTTCATATCACAAACTGCCACCAGAGTTCTGATAATGTGCAGATTTATTACTTCATCTTGCTCACAGTACTGTTCTTTCACTTTACCATCAGTTCCTTACACAAAGCTCAGTATTTTAGAAGGGAGAATACACCCCCTGCTTTTAGAGCTGTAAACACTCCTAACTTTCATATTAGTGACCTAATCCAATTGGAACAAAAAGCAGAGAAATAGAAACCTTTTTTTGAGGAAAAAAAGAAAGAAAACATCAGAGTCTATTTTATCAGCAACTATCAATAAATTTGCAAATCTGATGGAGTTTCCACACAGAGCAGATCTTGAACAGTTACCAGTTATATACTGCAACTGCCTGCAGCAGGCTCCAGGCCAGGCTGCTGCAGAGCTCGTTGCTTTTCTTTTCACCAAGTCAAACTTGACATCAGTTACCCAGCTGCTCATATCTCCATGAAGGTCACAAAACCAGCACCATAAGCAGTGCAGTGCCACCTCAGCAGCCAATCCCACCTTAGCATGCCCAACAGCAGCACTTAACCACAGGAAAAGGCACAGAGTGCGTATTTCTTTTGCAATAGTATGTTCTGCAGCTGTAAGAACAGACGTGTGGTCAAAAATTGGTAAGAAAAGTGCCCAGTTGTCACTGAAAGACAACTGGTTACTGGGAGCACTACAAACTCCCTCTGAAAAGCATGTAAACAGCTACTGGCTCTTAAGAAATAGGAAGCATTAAAGAGAAAGCAATGAGCACAGATCTCAGTGCGTTACCTGATGTTACCCGATTTATTGAAGCTCTAGTTCTGCCCTGCCTACTCAAAATCCCATTGACATTAACTTATTTTACATGCAAATCTGCTTCCCTAAGATGTTATTAAACACAGTTTTACAGATAAAGCGTGGTATCCAATCTTCACAGGCTTGCAAACGTTGCAGTTAAAAAATACAGAACCGAGCCCTACAATGCTGGATGCATGACCAAAGGCCCTGTAAGCAAAGCATTTTATGAAGCCTAAGATAGCAAGGAATGACTAACAAGAAGCATTTACAGTTAAGTATAAAGCTGAAAGAGGAGGAAAGTATTTCAAGGCAAATAAAAGATTCTCTAGCACTAGTTGCAGGATGATTCAGTGATAAAACTACATTCACCCAAACCTTTGCTGTATCAGCCACATGTAAGCACCTGGTATTGAAGACAAAACATATACAGACACACAAGCATGAATGTAGTGTGTTGATCTGAAATTGGGAAGAGTGAACAGAGAAAAGAAGAGGTCTCTCTTTCTATTTGTGACATCCTCCAAGACATCTCTTGAAACTATACAAGTATTTATTCAGGTTCCCCTCAAACCATTTTCTTCCAATTTTAGTACCAGTCCACATCAGTATTTTTTTGCCAAGCACCAGAGTAAGGGAACACTATGTATGTGAGGAAAGGCACTGACCAAATTATGTGTAACAGCTGATGATCAAAGATTATCAAATTATCATAGACACAAGAAGGTTTAATCAGCAGCCTAACACACAACATTAAGAACCATTTTCTTCAAGCCAGAAGTACAACTTGACTCCTAAGCCCTTTAAGTTAGCAATTGCAAAATATGTTCCTAGCCTATAATACTGCTTGCTGTACTGTACATATTCTGTAGGTAACAGGAAATACTACTGCATAATCCTTTAGGAGCATTAATCAAGCCCATAAGCTCCAGGCAGCAAACTGCATTTGATGGTTAGGAAGCAGTTGCTACGAAGCAACCCATGTGCTGTAAAACAGATGAAAGCATCAGAAACGTGTGAACACAGAGCCTTGGAGCAGCGAACCACTGCATTGACTAGGAAGAGACTAGTGCACAACCCTTGCACTTATATTCTTAAGCTTCTCCTATCGCACACTCTGTTACTAATTGCTGAGGTAGCACACACCATGGTTATTTTGTGTTGCAATGTTTTAGATAAGTGGTAAGATCTGGCTTCGAACTACAAGCTCCTATTTCAACCAAATGATTAAATTAAGAAATTAGTGGAAATTATTTGCAAGAAATGCTGCACATATAATCAAGGGCTGGCTTTTGCATTCACTTTGTACAGTTTCATGAACGACTACATCCTTCTATCCTGTGACTGAAGCGTTTCAATGAGCACAGGAATGTCACATCTACAGATAAAAGAGAAGAAGATTTACAGGCATTATGATGTTGCTGTAATCATCTGTCAGAGACCTACTTGCCAGTTATGCAAACAGCAAAGGAGTTATTAAGAGGGAGACAAAAGGATATGCAATTTATGACACCCCTTTTTGGTAACAGCTTGTTATTTAGGCAACAGGTTTTATCAAACACTGAAGGGTTTTACCTAAGCTTTGCTACTTGAGAGTTGTGAAAAAAACAATTTAAAAAATCCTTGCTCAAGAGGTAGCAAGGTAGAAGAGGTATCTCTTTCCAAATACAGGCTTTACAGCTAGTACACAAAATATTTCCAATAGACATGCCAGCAGTTAGGTCTTTAAGAAGTTACATGGGAACAAAACTCTTATGCAAGGCATAATGCCCTGTTGAGACAAATTTATAGCAAGGGACCAAGGTATAACATTCTTGGTAGTACTTGGCCCCTGGCTTTCTGAAAGAACATCTTGAAATGACTCTTCATGGTTATGGAAAGCAATCCTAAACTTCCGAAAAGATTAATCATATCTAAAAAGATTAACAAAGATTATCTTTATTATTCTATGAATAGATTGTAAACTTATACAAGATTACTGAAGTTATTAACAGTAATACTTTCAATCTTTTAAACAAAGTCACTTAAACACCATAGCAAGGCTCACATACTTTGACATTATAATACTACAGTGTTGACAGCATCAGTCAAGAAGGGATTTACCTGAGAGTAAAGGATGAAAGTAAATGTTTTCATTTCATGAAGCACATTACAACAGGGCAAAGGCACATTCCCTTTCACATGACTTGCATTTCTTAATACTATGCACCAGTACTCAGCAAACCATATTCAGTTAAAAAATACAACCTTTATTGAATGTCACTATTGTACCAGTATACATTCTCAAGATTCAGTTCAACTAACTGCATGAAAGTGAGTTTCACAAAGAATTTACACCCTACGAACATTAACGTTCATAGACCTACCAGATGGGTTAGTTAAAAAAACCTCAACAGAACATATTTTAATAACCCCAAAAGAGCAAGAAGAGCAGGTCCTCTTTTGTCCTGCTGTGTCCTGGGTGGTTCGAATGGGGTATTTTAAGACCTTTTTGACCTGCGTTTTGCCTTATATAGCAATTTTGTTTGCAATTTGTTTGCAAATACTAGGCTACCTGTCAATGTTTTGTTAAAACCAAGGGATATTGAGAATTCTTCTGTAAGACATGCTGCATGAACAAAAATGCATCCTTTCTGCTGTCAGCCTGCATCCAAAGCAGTACAGGAAGACCAGAACAGGCTCTTGGTCCCAGCAACTCAGCAGCCGCACTGTACCCAGAACTGGAAGCAAGGGGAAGATCTGTTTCTGTGCCATCAACAGGACAAGTTCAGGTCGAGCTGTGTTCAGTACATCAGGCCCTGTGCCAGAGCAAAGCTGACCATGTCTGCATGTGG
>WEIS01090185.1:11514-26416 GCA_013389965.1 Todus mexicanus
CCTCAAGTTGCCCCAGCCAGGGGAGGTTGAGGTTGGAGCTGAGGAACAATTTCTTGGGCACTGTCAAGGGTTGCCCAGGCGTGTCCCAGGCTGCCCAGGGCAGGGGTGGAGTCCCCCTGATCCCTGGAGGGGTTTCCAAGCCGTGGAGATGTGGTGCTGAGGGACACGGGGCAGTGGTGCCCTGGCAGGGCTGGGGGAACGGTTGGACTTCATGATCTGAAAGGTCTCTGCCAACCAAAACAGTTCACTGTGGTCACTAAATGTCCAAGCAGGGCGGACACCCCCCCTGTGTTATGTTGTTAGGTCCCTGTCGTGGTTTAAATCCATCTGACACCTGAGCACCGCGCAGCTGCTCGCTCATTCCCCCCGCAGTGGGATGAGGAGGAGAATTGGGGAAAAAAAAGTAAAACTCGTGGGTTGAGATAAGAACAGCTTAATATCTAAAAGAAAATAAAATATGACGATAATAGTAATGAAAATGGATGTTGCAAAAAAAGAAAGAAATAAAACCCAAGAAAAGACAAGCAATGCACAGTGCAGTTGCCCAGCACCTGCTGACCGGTGCTTGAGCAGTGATCCCCCTCCTGGCCACTTCCACACAGTTTATGTGCTGGGCACGATGTCTTATGGTCTGCAATATCCTTCTGGCTAGTTTGGGTCCTCTCTGCTGGCCGCGCTCTCCCCCAGCTCCTTGTGCACCTGCACGGGAAACTGAAGAATCCTGAACTCAGGATAAGCGCTACTTAGCAACAGCTAAAACATCACCGTGTTATCAGCATTATTCTCACACCAGAACACGGGACTGAACCAGCTACTAGGAAGAAAATTAACCCTATCCCAGGATAGTCCTACATAAGCAGCTGTGGTGGGTTTCCACACGTGGCGTCCTGTGAGGTTTTCTCAGGAGAGGAGTCGATGAGGCAGTGGCAGCTGTGTCTGGAGCATCGCCCCACGGCCCCAGTGGGGCCGACCTTGGCAGCGTCATTTTACAGAGAGGTGCACAACGGCTGATAAGTTTTTCAGGTGCACCTCAGCGACCGCTGCCCGTGGAGGCTGGAGTACATCTTATAAAATGTTTAAAGCCTGGTGGCACCCGGCCGCCCACGTGGCACACCACGAGCTCTCGGCAAAAACGGGCTCCGAGCCGCGGCCCCTTCCCCCCGCAGCACCTTGCACTGCTGACACCAGCTGCAGCACAACAGGCATGCTCCGAGAAATCCCAAGTCATACATTTTTAATTTTCTACAACAGAGCAGCCATTTCAGCCACTCACCCAGAAAGGATCTCTAATGAGAAGCGGGGAGGGAGAGCACGCACATTTCCAGAGCAGAGACGTTGTGGAGACAGTTTTCTCCTTTCTGGCTGCCCGTAGCTGGTCCTGAATTCAGCCTGGGGCTTTTGCCGTCTGGTCTTCTGGAGGTGGGCTCAGCTAGGCCCTCGTCCCCATTCGCTCGTCCCAAACAAGAGGGTCAGCCCTGTAGAGGAGCTGCCCCTTGGCATCACTGGCATTTCAGCTCAAGCCTCCCTCTGCGCTCGGGCTGCGCGGGGCTCTGCCTGGGAGAGGAGGAGCTGGGGTGGGAGAGGTTCTCGAGGGTCCTGATGGCCCAGGCTGGGAGAGGAGCTCGAGGGTCCTGATGACCCAGGCTGAGAGAGGAGCTCGAGGATCCCACTGGCCCAGGGTGGGAGAGGAGCTCGAGGACCCCACCAGTCCTCCATCCAGCCTGGGCGAGGAGCAGAGCCCCTGTGGTGCTCCTTGGAGCAGCGGACATGCCTGTCCATGGGGTGAGGATGGGCTTGCATGGGCAGGAGGTCTCGGGGCACAGAGCTTCTGCGTGTGCAGGGAGCCTGGATGCTCTGCTGTAGTGAGGGGCAGGTGGTGGTGTGAGCTGTGGGTGACCTTGCGACTCTCCCTGGGGTCCTGTGGGAGGTTTGCTCCGGGGATGCTCCTGTCAGCAGCCCTGTGTGTTCCTCCCCTCCACGCTCTTTTGAGGCCAGATCTACATGGGCGCGTGTGGCGTGCGTGTGTCATGCTGCACTGACACTGTCCTTGCTCTCTGTTGTCTGCAGGTTGATGAAGAGGGAGCACTGTGACCCCGTGCCTGTGACAGTCGTTTCAGGTAAGCACTGCTCTGTCCTTCCCTCTCTGCCCTCAGAAGTGCCCCGGGCCTCCCGAGCAGAGGTGATGGGGAGAGGGCTCAGGCTGGTGAGGGTCCTGCGGCCTTGTCCCAGGAGGGGATGGCCTCTATGGGGCAGTGGGGACGGGGACCTGGCTGTGGTGCTCAGGGGCAGCTGTGTGGAGAGCTGAGGGCTGCCAAAGGTCGGCAGGGCTCTGGCCGGAGGGGACAGGACACGTTCAGGAGGGCTGCAAGCAATGCAGGAGCAGTTATGAGTATGGGGTAAGTACTTTGAGGAGGCATCAAGAGGCAAGGTCCCGGGTGAGGCTGGGTAACCCTGTCTGCCAGAGCCCATCCAGCTGGGATCCAGGGTGCTCTCTCTGATGGGAACCCCCCAGGCCCATCCAGCTGGGATCCAGGATCTCTGTCTGGGACAAGTACCACCGGTGTCAGAGGACAGGAGGGTTCCTGGACATCACACTAGTGTGGGAGCTTTTCCAGCCCTGGCTGCTCAGATGCTGCCTCGTGCAGTGGGGCTTTTTCCTGCCCTGCCTGAGGACACCGGACCCTTTTCAAGCGCTGCCTGTCCCCAGCACTGGTCACATCACCCAACAGCTCTGCTCACGGGCTGGGTGCTGCAAACGTGCTGCTCTGCAGACCAGCGCAAGGGAGAAGAGGGCAGCCAGAGCTACACCGGGGATGGGGAAACGTGAGGGACAGCACAGGAGAGGGGAGCGGGGAAGCTGCTGCCCGCAGCTAGTGGAGAAGCAGCGTGAGCTGTAGGACACGGCTGGGGAAAGGTGGGGCAGCGATGTCCCGTGGCAGTGGGAGGTGGCGAAAGACGTCCCCTGCTTACCGCCTGCTCCTTGCTCGGTGGCAGGACCAGTCTCCTGCCCTGGGTGCTCGCTGCCCTGGCCTCCATGGGCTCCTCCGAGCAGCCTCCCCTCTCCCATCTCCCCAGGGGTTTCTTGGTGCCCAGCAAGGACCCCAGCCCCTACATGGCATTGCACCAGCTGGCTCCTGCCAGGGGAGGGTCTGGGTGAGGCTGCTCCTGCTCCAGGTGTGCACACCTGGAGTGTGTCCCCACAGATGTGATCCCACCTTCTGCTCACCGTGTGCCAGGGAAGCAGGAGTCCGGCTTCTGCGCCAGTCCCTAGGCTGGGACCTGTTCCCTACGGACAGGGTTTGCTGTGTCCCACCCTGGGGCAGGGATGGGTGAGGGACCCCTGTGGACGTGCACACCACATGGGCACCTCTCCCAGCCCCTTCTCCCCGTGCACCAGGCAGGCTGAGCTGTGGCATGCAGCAAGCCAGGGATGTCAGGCTTCAGAGTGAAGGCTTGAAACCAGAGGATGAGACAAAGGAAACACAAAATGCTAATGCACAAGAGCAGTGGGTGCTTTTTCTGGCTCTTTTCAGAGCCTGCAGCTTCGTTCCAGGAGCCCTGAAGGAAAGGTGCTGCCACTTCCCCTGGTGAATCCTGCGGATGCTCCGGGATGCCCGTGCAGGGCTGGCAGTGCTGGCGCGGCGTGGGCCGGGGCGCGGGGGCTGCGCTGCGTGTTCCTGCGCGGGGGCGGCCGGCGCTGCGGGGGCTGCCGGTGCTGCGGGGGCTGTGCTGCGTGTTTCCGTGTGGGGAGGTGCTGTGCCACGCTGTGCCGTGTGCTGCCAGGGGTGCTTCCCCAAGGGCTGTGCCAGTTGTCTGAGCACCGGCTGCCAGTGCAGCCTCAGAATACTGGCGGTGGGGACAGACTGTGTTTGCACTGAGGTGTGGGCATTTATCCAAGCTATTCTTTACCGGCTTTTGTGGTCGGTGAAGTCAGTCCTGCTGGTCCCAGAGCACATCCATGGCTTGTAGGGCCCAAACCCGATTGCTGTGGCAGCACCGTTCCTGAGCACTGGCAGCAGATCACTCCACAGGAGAGGTGCTCTGACCTGATCCTGCCCATTCTGCAGCGGAACAGCAAATCCCAGAGGGAGCGAGGCCCCGCGGAGCTGGGGTTGGTGAAGGCGATCCCAGTTGCAGGCCTTTGTTCCTAGCCCTGACGAGGAAGGACCGTCCTTCCCAGCTACAGCCCGGGGTGTGAGAGGCCTCTCAGGGTCTGGGGGAGGCTCTGCTGGACTCAGGAGCCTGGTGCAGTCCTGCCCCGCGCTGTGCCCACCATGGCTGCCTGTCCGGCTGCCGCCTGGATCTCTTGCGCGGCTCCTGCCGGAGCAGCAGCTCTGCCCTGGGCTGGCTCCGCAGGGTGGGCTGGGGCTGGGAGAGGTGCGGGGAGGGCAGGGGTGCCGTGCAGGCGATTAGCCTCTGAGGCCCAGACAAACAGATGGAGGCAGGTTATCCTATTACCCAGGGCTAAGCAGGAGGAGCCGCACGGTGTGTGCAGGCTGGTCGGTCAGCGGGCGCCCTGGGCTCCCGCAGCGGCAGGATGTTTTTCTGGGGTGGCAGCCACCCTGACACCGGCTCTGGATAGCGCCTGCACCCTGGGCAGCACCACGCCCCTGGCAACAGGTCAGATATATTCTCCGAGACACGGGGCAGCATCAGCAGATCTACTACGGGCTCCTGGAGCTTCTGCTGGGGGGCCAGGGAGGTTGAGGTGTTGGGGCAGTGCTGGGGCTGTCCTGGAGCAGGACCGAGGCCAGCGCAGGTGAGGCTGAGCGAGGGGATGAATGGTAATGGGACCTCCCTGGCGGTGATGATGAGGAGGGGGGTGGGTTGTGGAAGGAGCAGGGCTGTCCGGGTTGATTTTCAGGTTATGTAATTCCTGGAGGTCCTCGTGTATCTCACTTCTTGCTGCGTTGTGAGGGCGAGGAACGGTGCAGGACTGTGTCAGGGCCTGGGCAGCCCTGAGGTCTGGGCAGCCCCAGAGCTGTGCAGGATGGCGAGCTGGTTCAGCCTGGGCACCCACGCACCGCGGTGCTGGGCGTTTACCGGCTGTGCTGCCATGGGTCTGTCCCTGCCGCCTGCTGTGCAGGGACACACGGGCGCTTCCTGAGATCAGGGTGGAAACTCTGGATCTCCTTGTCCTTGGGCTGTGCCACCTTCCTGGGTTGTGCTTACCTGGTCGTGCCCCGTGGTGCTGTGGGACGATGGATGGAGCAGGTGGGATTCCTGCCAGCCTGTCCGTGTGTGGTGGGGCAGGCTCCAGGGTTGTGTTCCTCCTGGCTGCGTCCTCACGTGTGTCTGACCCAGCCATGCTCCTCTCCTCCATCGGTGGGTTGGGAGTGTGTATGTGCTGGTCCTTATGCTCGGGCTCCACATGAGGGGGTCAGTAACTCGTGGGACAGGAGAAGATGCTGGTCCATCCATTGCACACCTCTGCCCAGAGGTGTCGGTGGCCAGGCTGGTCCGTGGGGCTGTGGATGGATCCAACGCCCTGCTCTGGCCTGGGTGGTGGTTACGGCTGCTCTGGTGGTACCGTGGATGGTGCCGGGCCGCCAGCGAGGAGAGGTCGGTCCCTGTCCTCGCTGGTCCCACACTGGGACTGGGTAAGCAGCCGGCTGCAACGAGGGTGCAGGACTGGGGACCCTGGCCGGGGGTGCACAGGGCCTCACACGTGCTCCTGGAGAGTGTAGCTGTGGTTTCCAAGGTGACTGTGTTAAGTGATGTTCCTATGGCTACGCACCACTCGCACTCAGAGTTACTGCGGGGAGAGCGTGCGAAGCCCCCAGGATCCTGAGTGCCTCCCGGTGAAGCTGTTCCCATTGCAAACCATCCCCTGGCTCCCGCGCTGGGGTAGGAGAGGCTGCACGGGCAGCTCTTGGTGCTGAGCTGCCCCACGTGCTCTGGGCTCTGCAAACATCCCTGGAGCCCTGCAATGCTGGTACCAGCCCCTGTGAGCTCCCTCACGACACACGGAGCCCCTGGACCTGGGAGTCGGGGTGGGCAATGCCCATGGGCCAGCAACATGCCCTTGTGGCCAAGAAGGCCACTGGTCTCCTGGGGGGCATGAAGAATAAGTGTGGGCAGCAGGGCGAGGGAGGTTCTCCTCCCGCTCTGCTCCGCAGAACTCTGCAGACAGGGTCTCCTGCAGATCGCCACCAGCCGTGCGCTGCAGCTGCCTGCAGGTGTGTCTGTGCTGGAGGAGCTCAGGGGCATCCCTGCCACTTTGCTGGACGCTGAGATCCACAGACGAGCCCCAGTGTCCCCGGGCCTGTGCTGGGTGGGCAGAGATATTGCTGCTCATGCCGCTGCCTCTCACTGGGGTCGGCACCGCTCTGCCATCATCTCGGGAAAACTGAGCGTTGGCAGCGTGTTCTCTCGAGAGCTGACTTGTCCTTTAATCATCTGCACATCCCCAGTGACCCACTAACCCTGGCAAACGGGGAGAGCAAAAATCAATTGGGAGGAGAATTACCCGTCAGGCTGTGTAGGACACTGCGGCCACACGCGGGCTGATCGATGAGCACCGCTCCCGCTGCCTCTCCTCGTTAGCTCTGCGCATCCCGACAGACGCTAGGTCTGGGGCCACAGCGAGCACGGTCCTGTGCCTACCCCTGCCCCTGCCCCTGGCCCTGGCCCTGCCCCTGCCCCTGCCGGTCATTTCTAGAGGACATGGGCAGTGGTGGCAGTGGACAAGTTCGGGCTGGTCCAGGCTGCTTTGTGCTCCCTGTCACATGGGGCTGGGACGGAGCCATGGCAAACAGCGGGGCCGACTGACCTGCTTGTGCCCAGATAAGCAATGAGCACGGCTCCGGCACTGCGGAGCCCTGGCTCTGGGCAGGGTCCTGGCTCTGGGCAGGGCCCTGCCTGGCAGCCCCGGGCACGGAGCTGGCAGGATGCCGAGGGTCAGCCCTGGGTTGGGGGGAAGGTGGCCCGTGGGAGCCCCAGGCTCTCGACACCCCGCGCGGGGCACTGAGCTCAGAGCAGCGCGATCCCTCCCGCCGCCCGTCCCCCCCGCCGAGGCCGCCGTGCCTTCCACAGTGCCTGCGACCATCGACCGTGTTCCAGCCACAGCCGCAGCCGCCCCTGGTAAATCAGTAACGTCTGCCCGGTGCGAGAGGACGGCTCCGCTTTCCCATGGGCATTGCCAGCCACGCGAAAGCGGACGCTCCCCGATCCTTCGAGGTGAGGGCCTGACTCCCGGCAGTGGCGCGGGAGGGCTGGGGGCTCCGGGCAGGGCTCTTAAATGTGACCCAGGGTCCTGGAAGGGCTTGGGAGCGACGAGGAGCTGCCTGCAGAGCCAGGGCCAGGCGTGGGGCTGCTGCAGGAGCAGAGCCTGGGGTGGGAGCCACTGGAGCACGCGTTGGGTCCGGTCTCTGCAGGGGCAGGCGCCGCCTGGGCTCCGCGGCTGTGTCTGTGGGTCTGGCAGGGCAGGTCTGTGCTGGCACACGTGGGTGGACGTGCTGCCCTGTCTCGGTGCGGCTCCCTCCTGCTGATGTGGGGTGAGTCAGGTGGAGTCTGTCCTGGTTGGTCCTTCCAGCACAGCCAGGCAGAGGCGGCACCGCGACAGCCCCAGTACGCAGGGCCCGATCCCAGTGGTGCCAGCCCCGTGTGCTCTGCTCTGCACCCCCTGGGCAGGGACACCCCGGCAGGGTGCAGGTCTCCCTCAGCCACCCACAGCCCCGGCGCGGGCTGGGCAGCCCTGGCACCGGTGCAGCTCGGGGCGGGGAGAGCTGTGGGGGGGTGCGCTTGTCCCGCTCATCGGAGTGACCCAAGGACCTGCTCTGCACGGGGTCGGTGCTGTCACCCCCTGACACCTCTCCCAGGAGAGCAGCTGCCTGCAGCCACCCGAACTGAACCATGCCTGAAGCACCAGCCCTTGCTGGGCAGGAGCACCAGGGGACGTGGTGAGCCAGATGCTCCCACGCTTCTGTGCCTCAGGGGATGCTGTCAGGCCCTTCGGGAGTCACAGAATCACTCGTGTCCCGGTTTGGCTGGCACAGGATCACTGGTATCCCGGTTTGGCTGGCACGGGACCCCAGGCCAGCTGTGGCTGTTAGCAGGGTGGGTCAGCCAGGGTTAAGTGGGGAGGGGCAGAAGCCAGGGCAGCTGCCCCGAGCTGGCTCCAGGTGTATCCCAGACCAGAAGTGTCACACTCAGTATAAATGGAGAAGTTTGCTGAGGATGGGGATTCCTTCTGCCTTTCCTCCCAAGGTTGCCACCCCTAGAGGGTCTTGCTTACCATCCTGCTCCTGATTATTACCACCTCTGTTTATCTGCTGGGCTGAGTATAACTTTATATACTTTGTACTAGTATTGGTATTAGTCTGGCTGTTTTGTTAAATCCGTTTTCATTTTAACCTGTGGGTCTCATCTCCTCTTCCCAATCCCCTTCCTGGTTGTGGATGGGTCACGGGTGATGGAGCAACTGCTGTAGTTTAGCCCCAGACATGAGCTAAACGGAGACAACTGGGCGTCCGAGTGGGGAGGAGAAGGGAAGGCAGGAGTGGAAAGGCGAGGGAATTTAACCCTGCTTCAGCCAGGGAGAGCTGCCAGCCCCAGGCAGCCTGTGTTGCTCGCTGTAGTAGACTGGTGCTTGGTGGTTTCTGTGAGGCCGCACGGCTGAGGGCGCGTTAGTTCACTCAGCGCTTGTGGCCGTGATGCTCAGGTGGCCGACGGCCCCTGCAGAGGAAGATGCACCCTAAGGTGTGCAGTTCTCTTTGCTCCCCTGCTGGGACCTGAGATCTCCCTTGGTTCTGGAAGGTTGTTGCTGTTGAGGTGTCGGCTGCCGTTACCCCTGTTTGGTTCCCAGTGCTCCCTCGTGGACTGTTAGCAGCTGTGGAGCTGCTGGAGGCTGAGAGCTGAGACCTCCCTGAGGTGCGTGCTCTGTGTGGCCAGGGTTTGAAGCCTGGAAAGGCACGAGCTGTGCACAGGACTCCTTTGAAATCACGTTATTCTGTGTCCCCGAGTATGAATCCAAGCTGTGACTGGTCCCAGTGGCCGTGTCTGTCAGTCCCCCGGGCATGTCCCAGGGGAACGAGGGGATCTGCCACGCAAGAGGAGACCACGTGAGGGGCGCTTGTTTAAGCTGCGAAGCGAAGTGTGAGCGGATCTAATTGCTGCCTGAGATATGTGTATAAATACTGACATCAACAAAGGAGGAGCGGGAGCTGCACCCGCTACAGACAATGCTGACGCAAGAGTAGGGTAAACTAGCCGCGGATGTGTGGGCTAGAAATTAGGCCATTTCTAACCATCACAACAAAGAAGGGCCTGAAACAGCTTTCCAGGAAGAGACAGTCAGAGAAGACTTGGAGGAAAGAGTCTGGTAAGAGGCTTTCAGACCTGGCACCCCGAGTGCCAGCAGACCTGTCCCTGAGGATGGAGCCACCCCCGTGGCCTCCCACAGCCCAGCACTGGCTGGCACTGGACTCTTGTCCCACGCTGCAGGGCCTGGTGCCAATGACGACAGCACCTGCAGGTCTCTGTACCCCTCTCTGGGCTCCCTTTGGCTGCATCAGCCCACTCTTCACCCCGCCGCAGGATGGAGTGGCAGCGTCGGGGAGGTGCTGCAGGGGCAGTTCATCTGGCATCTCTGCTGCCTTGGTTTCTTCTTCCTGCTCTCATGTCCTGGGGATGCTTGTCTTCAGTTCTCGCCTGTTGCAGCTTTCGAGGTCCCGCCACCGCAGCGCTAGCACTGCGCGTTTCCAGCTGGATCCTGCCCTCCAGAGGAAGAGTAATTCAGTGATGGCCGTGGGTCTGCATTGCCTCTAACCCGGGGGGAGCCCTGAGGATGCCAGAGCAGTGACCAGCAGCGTGGCGTGGGATGATCTCCGTGACGTGGCTGCCCTTTGGGGTTTGAGAGGTGGCAGGGAAGGGGCTTAGACTCTGTAACACCGGGAGCGGTGCAGAGTGGGGCAGGGAGTGCTGTTTCTCACAGCATGAGAGCTAAAGGTAGCGAGGCTTAGAGAGACCGGGAATGACTGGAGAGAGTCCGGCAGAGGCTGCGGAGCTGCTGCGGGACTGGAGCATCTGTGTGGGCAGGCAAGGCTGAGAGCCCTGGGGCTGTGGAGCTGGAGAAGAGCAGCCTGAGAGGGGAGCTGAGCAATGCTGAGCAAGAGCTCAAGGGCCCGCGGGGGGCAAGAGGCTGGGGCCAGACTCTGCTCAGGGGTGCCCAGCGCCAGGCCAAGGGGCAGCGGGCACCAAGTGGAAGGCAGGAGGTTGCAGCTGAGCAGGAGGAGCAACTTGTTTGGGGGGAGGGTGTTGGAGCCTGGCCCAGGCTGCCCAGAGAGGTTGTGGAGTCTCCTTGTGTGCAGAGATTCCAAGCGCGCCTGGACACTGCGATGCTGGGCCCCCTGCTCGGGGTGACCCTGCTGGAGCAGGGGGGTGGCACCAGAGCAGCTCCAGAGGGCCCTGCCAGTCCCCACCGTGTTGGGGTTCTGGGCCTTTGCAACTTCTTGTGAGGACTCTTGCCAAGGGTATTTGGAAATCCAAGTGAGCTGCTCTGCTCTGGATTTCACTTACTGGTGTTGCGGGTGGCACGTGCAGGGAGCTTTGCGAGACTGGTGAGGTGTGCCCGGCTCTGATGGAAGCATTATGGATTTGTTCCTGTCACTGCAAAATCTTCGTGAAAGATTTTGTAACTCTCTTTGATTTTTCATCCTTTTTTCCTGGTGTTAGAGTAAGACTCATTGGATTATAATTTCTGAGACACTCGTATCTTTTTTCAAGATAAGTGATTTATTTTTCTCTTTCCTCAGCAGAGAAGTTGATTTAATAAGAGAAAATGAATGTGAATGACTCTGCAAGTGTGTAATGGAGTTTGGGGTGGGGGTGGCCAGTGCATTTTTTCCAACCATTCACAGTTGTCTTAAACATTATTGGGAATTAATGAGGTACCAGAAGATTGGGGGATAAAAAGCAAGAATAATTCTGACAATTGCCATCTGGAGCATCTAATTTCTCCCCCTAGTGAAATAACAAGGCAGAAAATAAGGGAAGAAATAAAATCAATGAGCAGCAGTAGTTGAACTGAGGTACAGGCAGCGGGCACGGGCTCTGAAGGGTGCAGTTGCCAGGGTGGGTGTGGGAGGATTTGCCTCTAAGGGGCCGTGAGCCGGACCCCTGGTCGCAGGGCTGGGTCAGGGGGTAGAGGACTCCTCGGCTTGTTGCCGCAGAGCGGTGTCTGAGCGCGGCGGAGGCACCACGAGGGGACGGTTCTGGCATTGCTCTCGCTCTGTTCCCGGTGCGGTGTCGGGGTGTCGGAGGCAGGAGGGCAGTGGGGGGAGCCTGGCCCCTCTGGGCAGCGCACGGTCAGAGGAAAGCTGTTGCATTTGGGGGGTCTTGTGCAGAGCTGTGCCTGCTGTCGACGTGGTGGCACGGGCACGGCTCTGGAGAGGTGACAAGCAGAGCTCAGGGTCTTTCCCCAACATGTTTTGGCACATGAGGTGCACCCACAGTGTTCCTCTGTGCTGGCTCCAGGCTCCCTGCAGCTCCTGAAGGTGCAGGTGTACGCGTGTGCCCGGTTTCGGGAGGCCTTCCTGCTCGGCTGCCTGCGAGGGCGGACACCAGCGCACGTTGCCGTGGTCCCATCTGTTCGAGGGTCTGTCTGCCTCTGGGTGGATGCGCGCCCACGGGATGCAGTTGGATCGCGTGCTGCTTGTATTGCTGATCATTTATCTCCTTACTATGTGCGGGTTTTCCAGGCAGAACTTTGCGTTCCTCCTGCTCTTGTTTCTAATCCCTTCACGGCCTTTGCACTTCCCTGCGGGATCCCCGTTTCACACCGCGTCCCCTTAAGGTGCTGTTTGATCCCTCCTTCCAAGTCACTTATGAAAATCAGGCCCCATCCTCACCCTGAGCCCGTGGCAGTGGCTGAACACGTTGGTGACAGCTTGTTCTGCGTGCAGCCTTTCAGGCCTGACCGAGGGATGGGCAGATTCAGCCTCCAACACCACCGTGTCTCTGGCAGCAGCTGCCGGCCCATCCCCTGGCCCTGTTGGGTGGCCAGCACAGGCACAGCACCCTCAGCTGTTGAGGTCTGCGACACGGGCTCTCAGGGCTGTGACGGGTCCCGCTGAAGGTCTGCGTGCTCCCTGCCCTCAGCCTCTCCCTGTGGGGTGTTCCTCGGGGCCTGACCGTGCCCCGTGCCTCCTGGTCCCACCGTATCTTGGTGTCCAGCGTGTGCACGCTGGTGGCAGGTGGGGAGAGGCCCCGTGGACCGATGCTCACGTGGCTGCTGGTTTCTCCTCCTGGCCTCGAGCTGCTCGGTGACTCTGCCATGTGCTGGCTTCCCAGGTCAGACTTTCCATGCTCTCAGGCCCTTTGTTCGACAGATGTTGTTGCCGTCTCCCTTCCTGACCACTCTTACTTCTTTGCCTTTTGTGCTGTGAGACACCTCAGTCTGCGGCTTCTCCTTGGCTGTTGGTGACTCATGGTCATTTCAACCGCTTCTCCTCTCACCAGCCCCACCTTGTCCCTGGTGTCCCTGACTCAAAGCTGCAGAGCCCAGCCCAGCCTATTCCCCTCAGTCCTCAATTTTGCCAGGAGGCTTTGTCCACTTCAAAGCCTGGATCTCTTCACCACCTTTCAGGGGTGCCCAGCGCCAGGCCAAGGGGCAGCGGGCACCAATTGGAAGGCAGGAGGTTGCAGCTGAGCAGGAGGAGCAACTTGTTTGGGGGGAGGGTGTTGGAGCCTGGCCCAGGCTGCCCAGAGAGGTTGTGGAGTCTCCTTGTGTGCAGAGATTCCAAGCGCGCCTGGACACTGCGATGCTGGGCCCCCTGCTCGGGGTGACCCTGCTGGGGCAGGGGGGTGGCACCAGAGCAGCTCCAGAGGGTCCTGCCAACCCCACCAGGCTGGGGTTCTGTGAGACCTTGGAGCTGCTCTGAGGAGCTGCAGTTCTGCCTGGGCGCTGGACAGATGTAGGATGGGGTATGCTGTGTGCTCCATGGAGCAGGAGGCTTTCCAACAGCACCGGTCTTGCCTCCCCTCCCCTCATTGTCCAGCTAGACCCCAGTGAGGCACAGCAGGAGAGCTGCTGTGGGATTGGCCCCCAGCACAGACATGGGTTTGGCTTTCTGTGCTGCTTGGCAAGGATGTTTTCTCATCCCTTAAAAAAGAGACTGGTTGGGGATGACTGAACCTGTCACAGCACAATGTCCTCCCCTCCAGGCACAGAGGCTTGACCCATGCCAGGGCAGCACTGAGAGACAGGGGGCGGTGGGGAAGCTGGGGACTCCCTGCTCTCTGCAGCAGCAGCAGATGGGGCCTGCAGCTCCATCGCAGGGCGCAGGGGTGGGTTGGAGGGAAGCAGCAGCCCAGAGACCAGCCGGTTGCTCCTGGGCTGGTCTCATTGTCCATCGTGATGGAGCCATGATTTCTGTTCTGGGGCTGGTGCTGTGGAGCTGTGCTCGTGCTCCAGGACCGCTGGACTCCTGCTGTGATCCCAAACCTCCCAGTCTGTGGACGCAGCCCTCTCTGCCTGTCTTGTCTGTTATGCTGGTGCAAAGTTCTTTCAGCAGATGCTGCTCCAGCTGGGAGAGGTGCTTGGGACCGGCCGCCCTGGCAGAGTCAGGCCCTCAGTGGCGCCGGCCTCATGCATCCCTTGGCCTCGGGTTGGGAGGGCCGGAGGAAGAGCCATTAGTCATTTCCTGGACAGATCCAGGCCATACTGTAAATCTCTCCATCTCTCGGTGGTTCGGGGGCTATTTCTGTTTGAGGATTGTCACGTAGATTAAAGCCTTGACTCTCAGCCAGTGATGGACCGGACACGGTCCCATGCACAGTCCTGCAGGGCTCAGCCCAGCGTCCCATCTGCTCTTGGCACGGCAGTGACTGGCCTGTCCCTGCCTGGGAGCATGAGGGTCCTCCTGGCCTTAATTAGCCCTCGCTGTTGGGGGCACCAGCAGAAATAGCAGCCCGTGGTGGTGGCTTCATCCTGGAGCTGACAGTAACGCGCCTGCCACCGCTCCAGTGCGTGTGGCTGTGGCTTCTCTGACTGAGACTGGTCTCTGGGGTGGAAACAGGTCACATCCTCCTGCTCCCAGCCCTTTGGCACAAGGGCACTGCTGCATCCTGTTGGCCAAGTCCAGGCTAGTTTGGAAAACCCCTGGCACAGGGGGTTCTGTCCTTCCAAGGAGCGAGTGACAAGACAAAAGGAACTGGCCTCCAGTTGCCCCAGCCAGGGGAGGTTGAGGTTGGAGCTGAGGAACAATTTCTTGGGCACTGTCAAGGGTTGCCCAGGCGTGTCCCAGGCTGCCCAGGGCAGGGGTGGAGTCCCCCTGATCCCTGAAGGGGTTTCCAAGCCGTGGAGATGTGGTGCTGAGGGACACGGGGCAGTGGGGCCCTGGCAGGGCTGGTGGAGCAGGTGGACTCTGTGATCTTGAAGGTCTCTTCCAACCAGAACGATTCTGTGATTCTAAGTGCAGGATGAACGGTTTACAGGGCCAGAACCAGACCTTTCCCTGTGAGATCCAGAGGCAGCCCGGGTGCTGTGCTCCCCGGGTCACCCCTGGGGAGGGGGCAGTGGCAGGTGGCCCTTGCAGGGGATCGGGAGACACTTGTGGGGATCTCTGCACGGTGTGAGGCTTCTCAGTGAGGTCCCTGACATGGGGACTGCCAGATAGGTTGGGGCCTTCAACATGAGGATCACTGGGGGTGTGTGTGGGGGGTGTCCCCGCAGGGTCCCTGCCGCAGCGCCCCTGTGTGATCCCGCTGAAATTCCTGCAGGGTTGGTTGGGGGTTCCTGGGTGAGATGAGGTTCTCTGTGGGGCAGTCAAGGGTCCTGTACGAGACCCTTGTGGGGGTGGCCTGGGTGCAGTGCAGGGATCCCAGGGGTCCTCCTCTGGATCCCTCTGCAGGGGATCCCCTACAGGTCCCCGGGGGGGTGGAGGCCGAGTGTCCACTGCTG
>WEIS01090186.1:214-16127 GCA_013389965.1 Todus mexicanus
TATAAATAATAATTTCTGGTTTATGCTCCAAATTGAAGACTTGGAAAAATCAGAAAATTATATTATTTACAATTCTGAGTATATGAGGAAACAGGGAGACACATACTGTCTTATTTTTTTGGCCATAATTCCAGAACAGGAAGAACATTACTAATTAGAGGATGAACAATGTTTACCAGCTTTTGGTAAGTGATTTACGGGCACAAGGTTGGTGGGCTCTATTTTCATAGTGGTTCATTCTAACAGTTACCAGGGTTACCGGGGTTATTTCAGTTTCATGGGGGAAAGACAACGTAGACTTAAGCCGTCTGCACTGGGCAGGGTCATCTGGTGTGCATAAAAGTAAAGCCTCTGGTCCTTTGGCTCACAGATCAAACTCTTTGACTGTGAAAAATGGCAAGCCCTGCTAGGACCTGGGATTTGAAGGCTCTAAAGCATATGGCCACAGCTTTTTTAGTCATTAAAACACCCCCTTCATTACATTGCTCCTTCAGTGAGGGAGGAATACTGTGGCATTGACAGCACCATGCCTGGAAAGGAGCAGAATTTCTTGTATGGTGTCACAAGAAAACTTGTGATCTGCAGAAGACAGTTCTTACTTGTTGCCAGCAGGATGTTTGTATTTTGAGGTAGGCCTGATTCCACAACAGGAAAGAGATCACTCCAGTAACGAAGAAATCCTTTGTTATAATGGAGGAGAAAAAGTTCAGGACCAGGAAACGGCATTCAGAGCCGTACCAGTATATAGTCTTGATATGTCTGTATGTGGCTAGGTACAGATTTCTATTTTTAAAGCCAACATTATAACATGTCTTCTGAGAAGGTTTTTGTCCTGCATGTCATTTGTCAGAGTAGGCAACAAACTTACATTCCCTCTACCACATATACATCAGAAAGCAGTGAGGAAATGGCCCTCCTGGGAGCAAAGGTTATAGGATAGCTAAAAATCTACAGGGTTTGTCATTTTGAAGAGAAATGTGAGTTTCTCTTTCTCATTATGAAAAAAGTCCATCTCAGGCAGAAACAACAGACCTCAGGATTTCCCACATAGTATACAAACCTAAAGAAGAAGTGCACAGTTCTTTATGAAATAACTCAGGATCAATGGCTGATTGCAACCTTTGGGGAAGCAAACGAAGCCAGGCCTGCCAAATTTCCTTTCAGAGACTGCTCAGGATGCAACAAAGAATGGATTATGTGGCGGTGAAGTTACGTGATTCTTTCTCCAAGACTTGTAGTTTCAGAGAAAGGCTTTCTCCTGCAAGTTGGCAGTTGCTTAGCTTTGGAAAAAAAGTCAACTGGATATGAATCAAGCTGGGCTGGTAGCAGCCTGTTCTTCAAGCTGAGCCTGACACAGGAGTAGATGTCATGAGGATGAAGAGAAATGTGGCCTTCTTAGCATTTCTTGTTTAGCTCTTCACCTTGTGGATAATAACTCTGTTCAACTCCTGCTTGGAAAATATAGTGGCCACAGTTTTAGAAAAGGCCTCAGTGCTTTAAAATAACTTTGACAAGTCACTAACTGGCATTCTGAAAAAGATGCGCATGCACATAAAAAGTGTGGGTAACAAAAGGCTTTAAAAAAAAAAACAGGGAGGGGAAGAAACAGCTGGGAGATATACAGGGCTAATCACTCCAATGCTGAATTTTTTCCATCCCTTGGGTTACTATCTTTTGACTAAGCAATGTTAGGTTGAAAAACTATACTACACGTGGAACCCAGCCATCAGCTGTAGCAATTAAGGACATCTCCTCAAAGGACAAATGTTGTCCTCACAAAGTAAATTTCTGCCCTCAGATTCCCTGCTTTAATCAGTGAATACTTTAATCAGTGAACATCTCTGGTTGGATGACAGGTCATGTTTTAAATTCATATAATTGATGTCATTCTCAGCAGTAAAAAGTTGGTGATAAGCAACACAGGAAAGACTTTTACGTAGAGGCTTTTTCTCTGCTGATCTGTGTAAGAGTTGAAAGAGTCCTGTCTCAGACTTTGACACACACTTCAGAACCAAAGTGAATGAGAGCCACATTGAACATGTCTCTATTACCATGGAAAAGTTTCTTGTCTTTTGTCTCAGCTACTGCTTTCTGACAAATGGTGAGCCCCATGTCTATTGATCTTGCTTGTAAAGGATTTACAAGGACATGTGTTATAGGGACTAAATTCTTCTCTTTCTTTCAGGGTTCCTTTTCTTACTATGCATCAGACACAAACATTCTCCGAGAGAACATAATCCACCTTATTCAAAATATCCTACCATTCCATGAGACTTGACAATCTCTAGGCTCTTTTTTCAAAAGGGTATAACTTTTTAAGACAGGCGGTCAGTTGGGTGCCCTGCACACATCACATTCATCACACCCAATCAAGAACCCACTGAGGGGCATATCATGGAATAGTTCTGGCATATGGAAGGATCTTCATAACTTTGACCACAACCAATAACTATTTTTATTCAAAATCAAAAGCCTTTCTGATAATCTAGGATTTAGCTTGACCATTATGTTACCAAGAAGATATGTTGTGGCCTTATATGTCCTTATATGATTTCTCCGGTAATGGTATCAACATAACTCACAGAAACATAATGCAAATTGCCTTGTGTAAGGAATAAATACTTTTTGTGCTTTTCTTGAAGGGGTATGCAGCATAACCCGTGTGTAGAAAGACCTCCACATACCATTGCTCTAGATTGTCCATGTATACATACCAGATAGATATTTTGTGAATCTCTGTGGTGAAGAGGAATTAATGAGCTGAGGCTCTCAGCAGAATTACTTAAAATAAGGGCTAGTTTACAATCCCTGGAAAACATTTAAACACTGTTAGAGATTTTCTTTCCAGCCATCTGTTCACTGCTCAGCAGTATCTCAGGTGACTTAGCCTACCTGTCCTACCATTGCTCATGTGGAACAATAATTCCTGAAGGGATGAATAATAGCAGTGCAGCATAAGTTATGCTCTTTTTTTTACCTCCCTCAGGAGATCTGAAAAGCAGTTCCTTCAGACATGTTGTTCTAGCTGTAGGGATGGCATATTTCTACTAAATCCTTTCCCCAAGAATGTGAGGGTTTCAAGGATTTAACTGATGGGATTGTAAAACCCAAGATCGTGATTTATGAGCTAACTCCAGCACAGGCTTTGCTGCACAGAGCAAAAGCTCTCATTACTTAGACTGTCTCCCGAAAGCATCCCTGTCCAAACATCACAGACTTCTGAGACTTCCATCCAGCCGCTGAATTTAGCATGCCTCCCCAGCTGCTTCACTTGTTATTTACTCACTTGTAAGCTTCACTTGCTGTTTACTATTGCAACAACGCATTGTCAAGAAGGTAAAACTAACCCGTTTCATGATGGTCTAACCCAGTTCACATTCCCTCTTCTCTATTTCCTTTACTCCTTTTACTGCTGTAGCAATTTCAAGCATGTAAACTCTGCCCATATTAGTAGTTGATTTTTTTATAATTCTTGAAGGTAAAAAGAACCAAAGCTCTTCCCTTGTAATCTTTTGTTTGGCACCTTGTTCTCTGCACTTTATTAATTCCATCTGCTTTGAAAATGTCACTGGCCTACATCTGTTAATAACCTTTTTCAAGGCTCTTTTGATTTCTGACACACTCACACAGCCTCCTTTGCTAAAAGGAAGGCCCTTCCCTTCTTATTGTCTTTCGCTTTTCCCTTTCCTTTCTTCCTTTTCCTTAGGGAAGGATTTTAGAAGGTTTAAGACCTGGTTGCTCCAAGGCAGTGGCAGAAAGTGGAGCCCAGAGCAGAGGCAAAGGATTTCTAGTCCTGCTCTCAGGTGTTACTGGCAATGATTACAGGCTGGTTTCAGTGCTGCTGTCTGAAGGAACTCAGCTGGTTGCTTAAGCACAGTCTGGACCTAAAATGTACTCTTGCTCACAGCTATAGGAGATTTAGTTCAGCTACACCCATGTCTCCCCATTGCTACTTGCTTTTTTGATGGTGATTAGTTTCTCCTCTCACATGTGCACTTGTAGCGTAGGTCAGAGGGAAAACTACCACATGCTGTTTAGGAGATATAAACCTCAGCTCCAGTATGATCAAAGAAAGAGTCAGTGGCCAGCCTCCCGTGCTACCGTAGTGCCTGGCTCCCAGAAGCGCCACAGCTTGACCTCACCAGAGTCCAGCCCATGGGGCAGGACTGTACCTAGAAGTTAATGTAACACACTAGGGAGGAAGATGCTGTAAGACACAGCCCATCCTATTCCCCAGGTACTAGAAAGCTGGTTTGCTTATTGACAGAGCAGGCAGGTTCTGCCTTCAAGTGAGTGGGAGGTTTAGGGGCAGGGTCTGGATCTTGCCCTCAGGCCAGAAAGGTAAATCAGGGGAAAAGCTGCTATGGTGGATGTGATGCCTTGGATTCATATGGCTTTATGTATTTATATCTGGCTTTATATGAAGTGAGACCTGGAGAAGTCTTGGTCTAAGCTTTCTTCACAGGAAGCCTCATAATGTTATTTTATCAGGTGACAGTCTCAATCTAGTTTGGAGTGGGGGAGGGGAGAATGTGCTCAGATCACTAAAAACCAAAGTTGAAATAGGCCTTACTGTCACACACATTGCCAGTTTCAGTGCAGGTGACTCAAGAAATACAGAAACTGAATCACTATTTCAGTGACATCAATGCTACCTGAAACTCCTCAAAAGAGTTCCATTATAGAGCTGCTTCTGTTTCAACTCATCCTGTCCCTGTCATGGAACAACTACTGGACGCTGATTTTTAGCTGTGGCAAGCTGTCACGTTTTCTAACTGGTAAAAGTGAAGAATTATGCAGAGATCGTGGCCAGGGGCTAAGCAACCTCTCCATCCTAGTGACAGGCAAACTGACAGCAGGTAAATGCCTCTGACTGCAGCTTGGCTGCCTCTGTCAGTTGTGCCCCAGAACAGCCTCCAGTTCTTGAGCCAAATGGTTTAAGCCAGTTATTTCCACGTTGCCCACAACCATAGAGCATGTGTGCCAGCCGCTGGCCCTCTTCCCACACAAGGAGAAGAGCAGGGTGAAGATGAACATGTAGGTCAGGAGTCTGAGTTCAAGCCTACACCTCAGCCTAATATGGTAGCCTGTGTGACACCCATCCATCATGGAGTTACTAGAAAGTTTCTCAAATGGGAGCACAAGGAGCACAAATTTACTGTTCTAATTAAATCAAAGTAACCTGTATCTTTGGAAGGGTACTGATGGTGTCAGAGGTGTGAGAAGGTATGATCCAGTTCCTTACATAATTTCTTTACCCTACTTTGATCCCAACACTTAAATTTAGGATGCAGAAGTTAGAACAAGCTCTCAGTGTCATGAAGTAGGATGTTTAAAAACCCTCACATTTTGTTTCCTTTTTGCTGGGTTTAGACTTCTAGATCAAATCACCCTGAAAAAGATGTTTGTGCAACAGGAAAATGTGGTATTGCGATTATCAGAAGAAGGTAGACAATAATATATTTTATGTGACTTGACTGCAAAAAATGACAAGGAAACCACAGGACATGAGTGTGAATGCAATGGAACAAGGCCACGAAGCATGTGTTGTGTGCCACAGACATAAAGATTTATATAGACTTGAATGAGATTCAATTTAGATCAAAAGGACCTTCAGGGTTTTTTTCTTTTTAAGATTGAAACATGTCTTTTGGCATTACACAGCTTGTGGCTATTGTGGCAGATCTGAAGGTAACAGGATGTGGAGAATGCACTTCTGATTTACTAGCACAAATGGCTTACACTGGCATGGAAAGTAAACTGGTTTAAACCCTTCAAGATCAGAGATAAGACTTATTAGCAGGACTAGCTGGGGAGGTTTTTTTTCTCATTACTTCATTGCCAGGCTGATTTTGTGCATAGGTACATCCTTGACTGGCCTGTTTGCACGACACCCAGGTTTTGTAATACATTCCGTGCAATAAACTCCATGGCATACCCCCATCCTCCATTCCATCTCACTCTGCTGTTGCATCTTGTCTTTGTCATTTTATCCTGCTTCCTCTCATAATTTTTGGGTCAGTACTAGCTGTTCTTCTGATTTTTGTTTTGCTACAGTGTTTTTCTGCCTTCAGGTGAGAGATAATGACATGGCAAACACACCTGAAATATAGTGGAAATAGGCAATTTGGTTACTGAGCCTCCCCTGCAGAATGATACTTTGAAGCAACCTTAAATGTTCCTACCTAATAGCAGTCTGCAAGAACTAAAATACAGAGCCATCAAGTACTGTGACTCACAAAAGATACCTTACTGTGCCTTTTATATATATATATCTTCTTCCCCCATCCCAAATTTCAGTATTGAGTTCTAGAAGTATAACTGGGCCCTGAAGAATTTTGTGCAGAAATGTAATGCTCACTAGGACATCCTAGTACAGACCATTTATTCTGCAGAGCTGGTGTTAGCCAGGAGGTAATCTTCTCTCTCTCTCTCTCAGAAAACTTTATCCTTCGGTTCTTGACAACTTATTGATTTTACAATTTAAGAGTCATCATAATGTAAAAACTGCAGATGCAGCTTCTTAAATAACGCTAGCAAAGGACCCAGATCAAGACTTGCTACATAATTTAGAACATGTTAAAAACAGCTTCTCTCAGCCTGAGGTAGTTGAGGCTCCTTCATGCACAACTTGCTAAGTATTTTGTGTTCAGCTCTGCCCAGCCCCATACATCAAAGTCAGGCTCATGGAGCAGACCTTCCACATGCTATGGCTTCCAAACCAAGACCTGTTAAGTAAGGCCCACTCCTGAAACCCGTCTGCCTCCAAGGGGACTGTGAGACAGAGCAGATGGTCCTCAGAGAGACTGTTCCTTAAAAGCAGTGCTTTGGAGAACAAGGGAAATCAAGCTTTTATCCTGACACTTGTCCACTAGTTGTGTACCCCACTCCCTAATTTCAGCTAGCTTGAACCTGCTTTCATCCCAACAACTCCCAGCAATCCTATAAGTCTGTCCTGGCTTGAGCTATAACAGAACTAATTCTATTCAGTGATCTACTTTTCAACTAAGTCACTTCTATCTAACCGCATTTTATCACGCTAATGGAATATTTTTGCAGAGAGTGCCTGCTTCTAACACTTATAACACTCCACGTTTAGAGTTAGTCCCAGGGACTGGTGTGCAGATCAAGGTCACTGCTAGATCTTGTGCACCTCATCAAGGGATGCAGAAAGTAAAAAGCCTCACCTGCAGGGAGGAGCAGCCAGGACAGGTGACCTTAAACTGACCAACGAGGGATTCCATCCCATGTATGTCATAGTATAAAACTGGAGGATCATGAGGGTCAAATTTTCTTCTTAGTGATCAGCATCTGATCCTGATCCCTGTGTTCCTGAATCCAGTTCCCATCTGCTGCTGAGCCCATCTTAGGACATCCCCAGTGCCTGCACCCCAGCATCAGTGGTGATGCTGATGTAATTGTCATCGGAAGGGGTTGAGTTTGATACTGGTTTTGTATATATTTGTATATATTCTGTTTTATTATTATTATTATCACTAAAGCTGTTCTAGCTTACTTTTCTATACAATAAATCTCTCTCCCTTATTCCCTTTCTCTTCCCCTTTGGGAACAGAGAGGGGTTAACAGAAAGTGTCTGTTACAGGTCTAGTGGGCTGTTCTGATTCCTAAACTTTGACAAATTCTCATTCCAGGAAGAGAGAAAACCCTGTTTAATGTACGATTTTTTAACTTCTTCGTGTGAAGAATCATTGCCCAACTAACACAAATGTGATATGCCATATGTGAGCACAAATAATCTGGGCATGGAGCTATTCATAAGCAGAGGCATTACTGTTTGAGACAAAATTAATCAACTTGAATTTCGCAAACCTGAATAATTTTAAAGCAGCATGTTTTGTAATTTTATATTCACAATTATATTTAATGACAAAATCAGATAACTGATTATAGTCTTCTACAGAAACAATGCAGGGAAAATTATTCTCAAATACACAATGAATACACAATAACCCCTTTCACTCTATGTCTTTCCTTTCGACTTTCTCAGAAAAAACTATTTTGCACACCAGATTCTGCTAGCTTTAAAACAGAAAATGCTGCCAAATTAACAGGACCATTCTTTAACTATGGTACAATTCAACATATGTGAGTTTTCTAGTAAAACACCTATACATTCTGAATTTTTATGTTGGTGCAAGCCCAGATTCTGCATGGTATAGTCTCATTGTTCAGGAACAAAATCTTTCACATATCATATTCTCACATCAAGCTTTTTAAAACATAAATGGCTACATAAGGTTTGCCCAAGACACAATGTTCTGTGTTTATCACAAAATAAACCAACCAGGGGAATGGATCTCTTCTGTCATGATTAGTATGTGGAAGCATCAGAAAAAGCAGATTAGCCCAGCCCTCATTAAGTTGTCTTTTTTCAGAGAATAAATGTTAATAGAATTTTTTAGCGCTCAGAGAAAACTTTGAATCAGACATTAAACTATTGGAAATACTTATTCAGAAAAAAAGGTCTATACTACTGCTACACCCAAGTGTTTATAGTGTTCTGTATACTCATTTTTTTACAAGAAGTACCTCTCTCTTCCACAGAAACATTTCACGATCCTAAAATGCGTCAATGCAAAAGTATCCTAATTTTGAAAATAATTACCTTTCCTCTCAAGTAACAAGATTTTCAAGATTAAAATATCTATTTCAGGTACACGATTCCAAAATCTGCTCATATATGTTCATCCCTCTAACAAATACAGTTAAATAATACAGATTATTTAGATAGTACTTCTAAGATAATTTTTTCTTGGAAATTTGGAAGATTGAATATAAAAAATGAATAGATTCATAAACTACTCAGATGTGTTGTTGAACTCTGATTACTCACTTTCAAACAGCCCTTGTACCAAGAAAATTACTCATTTTGATCTCCAAATTGTCTATATTCTGAACACTTAAATAAAAGGTGGCTTTGCAAACACAATTTGTTGCGTGTTTAGATGGGCCTAGGAGCACACACAGATACTGAGAATGGGATTGCATTACTTTATGTAAATCTGGTCTCTCTCTGCTTTTATTATTAAAATTATCTTTTGGAAGTGTAGACACTATGTTGCTATTACTCTCAAACAATTTACTGTCAGGCCTTTTGCAGATTCCTGTATGAATATTCCTTGTATGCTCTTTATTTTCAGAGCCTCCATTGTGTTTTGTCTCCCCTGTTTAGACCTGAGTTTAATACACTAACTTATTTAATTTGATTTCTGTAAATTGATGGAATATAGAATTTCTCTAGCCTGTCTCTGCTTAGAAGACAAAAAGCTGTGTTTAATTTAAACATAACATCCAGAAGTACATCTGCAAGCTAATTTAAAAACATCAAGAAAGAGAGAAATCCCACCACTTCTTTTGAAAATTTATTTTGCTAGTTGATTACTTTCAGAGTTAAAATCCTAAACTTTATTTCTCTAGGTAAATCCTTCCTGTCAGGCTCCTTCCTGAATTACTGCACATGTGCCAGGGCTACATGGCTCTCTGCTCTCATGATGCATGGAATTTGGGACTCCATCTTGAAAAACTTGCTCAGATCTTCTGTGAGGACCGATCCATTGTTTGTATTGTATTAGCAGATAGAGACTCCAGCTAAGATTTCACAGATACATGAACAATAACTCTGTTTCTGTTACAGTACCAAATAGACAAAATGAAAGGTGAGAGAAGAGTCCCTCCTCTTTTTCTATGTAAGAAAATGAGGCACCCTGCATGTCCTTTTGAGGTCATCTAGGATAGTTTTGAACAACTGCCATATGGTGGGCTCATTTGAATTATTTTGAATTTACAAAGGAGTAAGTAAAGATCAGAATCTGTCTCTGAAACTTGCCTGAGAGGAGCAGAAAGTTTGTGGAAACTGAACCTAGCAAGAAAATTCACGTCTACAATAGCCTGGAAAAGAGCCAAACAATTTATAGGTATGATAAATTAGAGCTCCTGTCCTAATTCTATTTACTGATACCTAACTGCTTACTCCCTCATATCCTGTAAACTCAGACTATGCATTGATGCACTCCCACATATGTGGCACCAAACCAACGCTACTTTAGTCATTTCAGTCTAAGTCGACTACAAATTTGGAAGATTTTAGTCAGCAGCTAACATGATAGTTTCCTTGTCTTTAATGGATATGAACAATATACATTGTGCCTTGTTACATGAATTTTCTCACTTTGCCAGTAAAATCATTCCTGTGGCCAGACTACTATGTGGCATGTAGATTCTGAGTGGGTGTTTGGTGACAAGCTAAAGCTAGCACACTACCTCTGCGGTTCTGTACAAAATTTTACCTTTTGGTTCAGATTTTCACTAGGTCCTCTTCTGAGTTCCTCTGATTGTTTGTCATGTTTTGGTCTGTAAAATCTCAAGCAACAAAATACAGCTGCTGCTCTCCACTATGGCTGTTGTCCTGTCCATGTGATAATCTGAACCCTGGAATTATGGTATATCCTCTTGGTTGGCCCAAGATGGACTACAGACAGACCTAACTAACTGTTTGTAAAGCAGGCTTAATAGTCTCCATTTTCACATATCATATTCGACTATTAATAGCTATTGCTGTTTCAGTAATGCCTTTGTCTCAGAGTGTATTTCCACAAGTCAGATTATTTTTTAAAAAAGACAGTTTTTTGCTTGCTATGTGATAGATTTGCGTATATCACTCTTGTCAACTATAATGAAAGTTACACATGTAAAAACCCTGGTGGCAGATTGTGATAAGGCAGATTTGACACACATCACTCTGCAGATAAGGATGCTACAAGACTTTGACATTTATAGTGAAATGCTTCAAGAAAGGACTGTATATATTTGATAATGAAATACAGATGGCTTGAACAAACTGGATGCCAATAAGGTGACCAGCCTTGGAAGAAAGTTTGTGGCAGAACTCATGCCATAGAAATGAACAGAGATAGAAAGGGCAAGCAAGTTTTGCCCTTCTATCCTTACTGCAGAATTAGTGCTACTGAAAGCAAAAAAGGAGGACTCGGGAGACAACAATCCCACCAAGATCAAAATATGGAGATGGTAGCATGATGGTTTATCTGCTTCCTTCTTCTCCTATCCTTCAATTTCACAAAGGGAATCCTTGAGTGCAGGGTGGAGGTTCCCTTCTTAAATGAACTGTGCCTTTACTGCAGCCTTAAAAAAAATAGCAAGTGGTTATTGAAATGTCATATATCATTTCACATGCCACCTGCATGAAGAATTCTTTCTCTCTGTTAAAGAAATGGCGTTCTCTATTTGCGTGAATGACAGACATACCTTTCCCCTGGCTCCTACTTTAGTTTTGGTTATTATTCATAGCTGGTTTAGAACTATAATACTCTTCCTTGCCACTACCCTGGTGACTGGTCACACAGTAGAGCTATTGCTTGTGAAAAAAGGTAAGTAACCTTGCAACCTAGCCAAGCCTGTAGTACATTTCAGAACTCTGCTTAAAAAGATAGCCCCCTTAGTTTAGTAAACTTGAAATGAGGAACCTGGGATCTGTCTAAAGAAGTACAGTTATCACCTGCAAATTAACTAAGACAAAGTTTTGAAAACTTCAAGAAACCTTGAAGTCAGAAAAAAACTTTGAGGAAATTTTAAAATCATCAAGCCTAGGAAAAGGTTTTAGACTGAGGTTTACAACTTGTTTGCTACTTAATGTTGATGCAATATGGCTGTTCTCTATCCCGTTAATACCTTTTAATGTTGGATTTTGCTGGCTCACAGACTTCTTGCCTGTGCTTAAAGGAAGTGGAATCTAACAGCATGTTGCCTCAAGATGTAGCTACTTCTTTTTTATATATTACCACAGACAGACCCTTGTATCAAGAAATTGTTCAGCAACCATGGGCATTTTCTTCAAACAGCTAAAACCAGAACTATTAACTGCTGAAAGAAACTGAAGACATCTCAGATCACTCACAAGAAGATGATTGACTGCAGGTGAGTCCATGAGTTTTGAATCTGAGATGAAGAACCTATCTGTTCTCATGTACAGTCTGTGCTCATCCCTTCATAAAGAGCACACAAACTGTTTGACGACAAACAGATCATGGGCTCTTAGTTTATGGAAAATACTCTGAGCTGAAACACAGAGAGAACCATACTTTCTGTCACATTTTAGGGACTCTGTTTTTCGTAATTACAAGCTATTGTGAAAAGTGAGAACAGAGAGATGTAGACTTAAGATGCCATGAACAAGGATTGCATAGATAAACCAAATAGGTTAAATCCCCTTTTCAGAGGTGACCTATGTGAGCCGATGAAATGGAAGGCCTCTCTGTGCCATACAGTGGAATCCAAAGACATTAGTATCAGACAGCACTGAACTCCCTCTGCAAATCTGCAGACGGATCAGCGCTGAGCTGGGCCCACACTAATGGCAGGGCCCCAAGAGCCCAGGTGAAGCCCAGCTGGGGCAGCTGCCCCAGCGCTGCCGTGGGGTTTGGCTCTCTGCAGGGGCCAGTACGCTGCCTGCAGTGCCACTGACACCAACATCTCTTGGCTGTGCTCCGCTGTGCCATGCCATACATGTCACACACATAAGCTGCAAGGCGGCCAGGCCTGCCCCAGGCGATCTGCTGAAATCCTCTTTCGGTGCCTATCAATAAACCCTTGAACCAAGTCCTTTCGTGTAGCCGAGTGAACTCCCCATCTCCACTCCTCGCCAAAATAATTCATTCTAATCTGCTTTAAACGCCGTTTCCCAACGTTTTTTCCTCACCTCATATCTCTTTTTTCCCCCACAAGAGGGCACCAACACTGCATCCTTTGAGACATTGCATTTCACGACGAAACTCGTGCCTCGGGAAACGGGGGAGAGTAGCCAGAGGGACCCAAGAAGCAGATTTCAGGTCTGGAGCAGCTCCCTTCCCCCCCGGGGCTCCACAGTTTTAATTCCAAGGTTTTGATCCAGAAACATGTCTGGTGACAGCTGCACAAAGCCTCTAATAGGAGATGGTTGCATAAGCCACTAATAGGAGATGGTTGTTCACAGGCACATATTTAATTTTATTTCTCTGTTTTACCTCTTGGCCCGTGCTTCAAGCAAGGAGGTTACAAAAAGGCATTTCTGGAATTAGAAACCTTCATGGACCTTAAAACTAACCAGTTGGAGAGCTGAGAAACACCAGACACCAAATGTCTCTTGAAATAAAACATACATGAGACAGCCAACAGATAAATCTTATTCAGAGAAATCAGAGTGAGGTAATAACACAACTAAAATTGCCATAGGCCAGGGAGAATCTAGCGAATAGAGAACAAGCTAAAAAAAGCTCTTGTACTGCATAACCTGACAGAGTAACAGCTATGGCTATGACAAGATAAATATGTGGAGAAAATGAAAATCAAGAAAGGAAAGGAATGCTTAGTGTGGTCTATGGGGTTATGCTTACAAATAGAAAAATGATTCTAAAGAAAGGAAAATGTAGGCTAAGTACCAGACAAGCTTCCTGTACAAGGTTGAGAGCCCACATGCGCTCCTGCAGGCAGAGAATGATCACATTTAAGCCATAAACTTGGTTCCCTTATTCTGGAATTTGTGGAAGTTGGGATAGGCTTCAGGGACAGGACACAGCTACCAAGAGGGTGTTATTCTAGCTTCTGCTAAAATTCTAATGTACTTAATCTACTAATAATTTTTACACAACTCTGTGATAACTATGATCAGGGAATTATAAGAAACCCATGTAATGCCCTTTCCTCCTCTCTCCACCGCCACCTCCACTGTCCGCACACAGCACTTCCTCAGGTAAAGGCAGAACTGTTTTCACCAAGTCTTACAACTTGAGAGTTATGGGTGCTTAACGAAACCAGTAGGAGTTTGGGCTAAAATAGATAAAAGAAAGTGCTTTTTTACAAAACGTGTAGTGAATTTCTGGTACTTGCTGCCACAGGAAGTTGTGGAGACAAGCAAAGCAGCAGACGGCAAAGGTTTCAGATGAATTAATGGGCAACAGATACAAATGGAACATGGGCAGGGATATAATCTCTAATATCCTAACCCAACAATATTGATCCTCAGGAAGTACAAGGGGTGTGGACTGCAGACTGTGGCCAAGCTTGCATGGTCTCACTAAACAACTGGATTTGCTGCCATCCTTGGAGAGAGAACACTGAATGACAGGCCATTGGTCTGGCTCAGGAGTGCAGTTCTACATCCTTCTGTTCCCCTGTTCCACTCTTCTGATTTAAGCAGAGCTGTAACAACCACAACTTTTAATGCTATAATCACTCATCAAAATGGCTATCTAAAGGTTGCATAGAAAGAAGGGACAGTATGAACTGGTGCATCTTGAAAAGCTCATTTGAAAAAGGACTAGAGTGTATTTACAAGCCTTTCAAAGTCATCACCTTCCAGGGACCCTGAACTGGATGATGCACACAGAAAATCAGCTGGAAAACGCAGCATGAAATGTTGGTGGAACCATTTGCTGTCAGGAGATACAACTCCCACAAGTTAAATGTCTTTCACCAAAATGCATCAGTTTGGCTTAAGTTTAGTTTGGCAACGGAACAAAAGGGGGAAGAGGGAGTACTCTTGGTATTGCCCAAACATCACATTCCAATGTACTTTGAATAAAATATTTTGATTTTCCTTCTTTTGATAGAGCTTCAAGAAGGGAAATCAAACTTTACGTGGAGTGGTCCACGGATTCTGAGTCACTTCGACACTTACGGAACATGAAATTGGATTGAACAGTCAAAGAAAGAATATATTCAATTTTAGCAAGTATAGTAATGGTATTAAAATAAATAATGCTTATGTTTTATGGTACAGGAATAGCCATCATGTCCTCACTGTTTTCGTCATATGAAGGTCTCACTAGGGAAAACCATTAAGGAAAGTTTAGTGTTTAATGCCGTAAGGAACACAGAGACAGTAAACATAAGTCATTGCATGGGAAGCCCTCAAAAGAAACTCTCCTGGACTTTTCAAGGCTCTAATTTTTGTAATGTCCATAAAGAAATGCCTTTCAGGACTGTTCATTTGTCACATGGAGACCAAATCCTATGATTTCTCTTCACAAGATTAGGAAAAGGATTTAGTCCTGTTAGAAGCAATTAAACTATTTAGAAAATCAGTTCAGCAAGAATACTTCAGCTCTGACTGAGAAAATCCAGTTCCTGGATCAACTTTTTGTGTGACCTTGTGCAAGTCATGTAATCAGCCATGTAGGTCCTGACAGTGATGAGCAGGCCATACCAGTGCAGTCACTCTTGGGTACACACATAATCCAGTGCACCAAACAACCTCATTTTCTCTGTCAGGCTTAACACTCACTAGCCTGTGAGAAGGGATATTTCCCTGTCTTATGAGGAGGGGGAATAACGTCTGAGAGACAAAATCCACTAACAGTTCTGTAGTATTAAAGTACTGTAGTAGTGTAAACGGCAGGAACAGAGCTGAACTGTTATCATACCCTGTTTACATCTACTTGTGAGTGTATTGATTCATGTTGGGAGCATCTGGAGAATACACTGGATTATACTTACTGGTTTTCATTACAGGTATGAAAATGGCATTTGCATCTAACCCTTCAATTTCTTTTTGCATGCACCTCTTTCCTATTGACGCATGTTTCTCGAAATGACAGTTTTTTGCAGCTTTCATTCTGAAAGCAACCTTGAATAAAAACTACTGGAGTTACAGTAGCTGCTGTAGTATTTTTCAAACATTTTACATTCAGTCCTAGGTTTCACATTTAATAATTCCACTGCCTATTTTAAAGCCTAAGCAGACAATTCCATTCAAATGACTATGGACATCCTAAGCTGCATGGAAAGGTATAGTAGGAATAGGCTTTTGTCCTAGGCTCACCACCCTATGGCGTGTCAGAGAACAGATAGCCAGTTACACTCAATATTTTGGACTTTGTATAAATTGTAGGGTTTTTCCTTT
>WEIS01090192.1:0-13483 GCA_013389965.1 Todus mexicanus
TGTAGGAAATTTAATACCTAGCTAATTGCTAAATGGAATTTTATGAGAGTGCGCTCCCGTGTATGACTTTTTATATCAAAAAAGGCACTGACATCTACACATCGTTTTAAAAGCCTTCTGCTGCAAGCCTCTATTTTCGTCTTTGCTGAGTGGGGAGAGGAGCCAGCCCAGTTTAAAACAGGAGGAAATTGAAATCCTGCACATCTAAAAAGAGCAAGTGTGACAGCAGTGAGCTCTACTCTGACATTTTGAAGAACTTACAGGGTAAAAGAGAACAAATACTGTCTAGAAGAGTGTAGATGTGGCAGGTATCGCTTGGCTATCAGACCATGGGACCAATAAAAAAAATGTAGTATCCGACAAATTCTACCCTGCCTTTCCTCCACAAAAATTAGGAATGAATTTGTTTTACCTGTCTTCAGACACCTGAGAATATTTTGGGTCTTTTAATTAGTGACTGTCTTTGTTCTTCCTCTAAAATATATTCCCTGCACTGCAAATGTCCAATGCTTCTCTCATGACAGTTTAAACCCTAAAGTGACTGTCACGCATCTTAGGCAGCGTTATGAGCAGTGTGCACGAAGAGGTCACTCCTAAGCTTAATTACTTTCCCTGAATGAGTGCCTTTCCACTTCCATTGCCTTCTCATTTAGACACTTCTGAAGTCACCTGCACCAGCACAAACTTCTCCGGGCAAAGCTCTCCTCCCACATATATGTAGATATGACTAAGAGGAAGCACCTACGGTTTTCTTTGGGACCTCCAGCACTCCTACAGCATATTAACCACACAGTAAGGTGAACATTGCTCTCTAAATTTACCAAAGACAAAAAATGTAATGGCTTGTACCTTAAAGAGTCATGAAGACGGCGCCATCCCCATTAGCCGTAAACCCGTGCTGGACGTCTGACAGAGATGAGTCTGAAATGCATCCCTACTTGAGCTCAGGTTGTCGCATCAATTCAGAAGGCAGCTCTGTTCTCTGAGGTACTGCCTCATGGCAAACCTGGAAAGGGAGAGGACACCACCATCAGCTGTGACAGCTGAACTCATCTCAAGACAGTCCCAATATAGATGATAGACTCCTCATTAGAGGAGTTCTCCACAGGGAAGCACTCGTGGATATTCAGAGTCCCATTTACACACATGTCAGTTCACTCTCATCCTTGTGACAACATTGACAGGAAAACATAAGACAAACTCAGAGCAATAATAACAGGGTTTTAAATTCGGGTTATATTTGATTGGCATATTTTCATGTGAATAACATCAGAATAGCTATGCAGCTTGCAAATAGTGATGGCATCATCTGAGTAGACTTTCAAATGCCTGAATTCCTTTCCCCCCGATTTTCCAAAGGCAATTCTCATTCAGCTGGTGTAAGTAACATACTAGATGATTCAGCTGTCCCTGGAGGCTGAAAATCAGCCTTTCTAGAAATACTTTCCAGGGTTTTGGTCACAAGGGGTGTTGGGGTGTGCTGAATAATTCTAACCTCTGCAGACATGTACGTAAGAAGACGGATGGTGAAAGAGCTGACGGAAAAATTTACTTCCCACCTCTGAAAGCACTAATATTATTCTACAGGCTGCAGTATTATGAATATATTCAATTGATTTTAATTTAAATAGTTGGTTTTGTTCGATTTGATTTTTTCAACATCTCTTAGAAAACTACATTAATTTCCAGATTAGTTACTCTTTTATTAATTTGAACGTAAGAAAGAGACGAGAAGTAAAAGCAGATTGAGAACAAAAAAAATAATCAGAAAACAAAACTAAGTCTCTTAAATCTTTAAAAATTTAGGAAATAACTAATTGCTCTTTGTTAATAAATTGTGAGAAACACTAGGGCACTTAAAATCTATCGATCAAGTTTTTCTTTGAGGCCTCCCTGTTTTCTTTCTAGGTCAACCAAATAAAGCAGGTACAGCCATACACTCTCTCCTTTAAATGAATGCTATTCTAATATAGCTCAATACGAAGACAAGCATGACTCAGTATCTGCATCATTGATGATACCGAACATGGAGTCATTCTAAACTATAAATTGCGAACCCAACCTCACGTTGGAATGTGTCATTTAACATCTCGCATTTGCAGGAGGTAACACAGAGAGACCAAGTCACTCTCCTACTCACACCAAGTGGCTGAGCTTGCTCATCCACTAATTGGTCCCCAGGAAGAAAGTTCTCACCTGGTTGAGAAGCAGCCTGGGGAAAGGGAGAGCTGTGCGTTCCACCTACACTCACATCCACCCACGAGAGTCCCTGACTCAAAGGTTCACGTGGCTTGTTGCTGCTACCGGCACAATTTGCTTTCCTTAGCTGCCCTAAGAGCCCTTAAAAATCCATCCAGCAGGCAGAAGTGCCAGAAGCATCAACCATGTGCCTCAGGACCTCATGTTTCTTTAATTCCATGAAGCAAACTAATAGTGACAACCTGAGCATGAAGAATTCACCAGGAGGGTTCTAGTGAGTAGTGCTGCTGTAGCTGTCATGGCACTTGCAGCACAGGGGCTGTGTGGTGAAGCAATGGAGAGTTTCTCTTCCAAGTTCCCCAAAGTGGTGGCCCATGAGAAATCACCTGGCTGGCCCATAACCCCCAGTTAGTCCCAGGGTACAATGCAGCATTCACTGTGTGCAACACACAGCACCTGCTGGAGAGCAAGGAATTAGGCAAGAAGCTGCTGTGTGATGCTGATTATTTGGGGCTAGGAAGGGTGGGGGCTGAAGTAAAATAAATTTTGGTTGGTGAAGGTGACAGAGAAAGTGAAGCAGCTACCTCTACACCATGAGACTCTTCCAGCCAGGGCCAGAGAGCAACAGAGCTGCAGCTTCTCCCTCCACCAAGTAACCTTGCCAAGGTTTTGCATGATGCTGGTCTGAAGACAGACCAAAGTTCCAGAGTCACAGAATTATTGAGACTGGAAAAAACCTCTGAGAACATCGAGTCCAGCCTATGACCTAACACCACGACATCAGCTAAATCATGCCGCTAAATGCAGCATCCAATCTTATCTTAAACATCTCCAGGGATGGTGACTCCACCACCTCCCTGGCCAGTCCATTCCAGGGTTTTATCCCCCTTTTCATGAGGAAGAGCTTCCCAACATCCAACCTAAACCTCTCCTAGCACAGTTTCAGGCCGTGCCCTCTCCTCCTGTCACAAATTGCCTGGGAGAAGAGCCCAGCCCCCTCCTGCCTACACCTTCCCTTCGGGGAGTTGGAGAGAGTAAGAAGGTCCCCCTGAGTCTCTTCTCCAGACTGAACAACCCCAGCTCCCTCAGCCTTTCCTCATAAGACTTCCCCCTCCAGTCCCTTCCCCAGCCTCGTCGTTCTCCTCTGGACCCACTCAAGCACCTCAAGTCAACACACACAAGTGCCTAAAGAGCTTCCTTGTGCCTTCTCTTCTTGAGCCTCTGCCCTGGTGCAGCGACCAAAGGCTTGGATCACTTGCCATGCAATGAATCAGAAGTTATAATTTTCCAGACACAGAGGAGAATGTATTCTCTGCTGCTTCTGACATTGTTAACGGAGCGATGAACTACCAGGGCCAGCTGCCCCGTTAAGTCTGTCTACCTTCCTGGCACAGTTTGGAGACATTACACAAGTCATTACTCACGTTATCTGTACTCCACATATATGGTGAAATTCTGACGGTTGGAGTCAGTGAGATTTCACCAGCGATCCAGCAGAATGATGATTTCATGAGCCGTTATCTTATTCACATAAAAGAGGATAACGTTTTGTTTTTTCCAATGTTACACCTGACCTTCAGATAATCCCACTGAAGGTACTGCTGTTACTAAAATTTGGTTTAATTAACAATAAAGTGAAACGACCCAGTTCTACAGCTCATGAGCATGTTACAAACTCTCCGAACAGCCGTGAAGCAAACAGCAAAGGCTGATGGAAGCAAGAGGAAACACCCATGGGCTGTCTGCAGGCACTTTGGCTTCCTGGGGGAAATTGGTTGCCTTTGAACTGGCTAAGACACAGATAAAGGAGAGACAATCTCTCCTGTGTGTCAATACTCCTGTTATTAAAGTCCTGGAAAGTTTGTACACCGCTGATCAAAGGAGGAAGGTGAGACAACAGCAGAAGGAAAGTGCAGTGAAAGCATGAAACTGAGATTCCCCAGTTTTGACAGAGAAAAATTGGAAAGCTACAAACTTCAGTACAAAGGAAATGCATCAGATTTCAAATACGTTTTCAGGTTAGATTTTCAAGTACTTTTTTCAGTGGTGTAAAGCCTTAAACATTAGTTTGTTATGAAATGAGTGTCTTAGATGTTTTAGTTAGGTCATCAGAATAGTCTCTTATCTAGGATATTTAGTACATAACTTTGAAAATTTCATTTATCTCAAGCATCTATTTCATCATCTCAGTAAGACAACATGCTGAGAAAGTGTTTCCCTTCATGAACATACCAGAAAAGACGAACCTTCCTTCCATGCATCGTGGACTTTTTGAAATTAAAAGGACGACTCAAAATATTGAAGATTTAATCAGCTTCATGCCTTTGTCCATTGCCAAATATAGACAAAAATGTAATAAAAATTACTGCATGGAGAGTAATAAATGAATCTCTTATCTAAAGGAGTTTCATATTGGTGCAATATCCCTTCTGTTTGGTACAATACTGGTACAAATTATATTTCCATCAGAGTAAACTGGCATGCGTATTGTATGCTGGTCACAAATGCATTACCTATAGGCTGTTGTAAAGGAATGGCAAGAGATTTGTGTGATCCTTCTAAAACTGGTCATTTGCAGATAAAATTCATCATTTGATGAAGAAAAGGCCTTTAGGATCAGGATTGGGGCTTCAATTTGTATAAAACACGTTTGCCATTATACCCATGAATTTATGGGATAAAGCAAAGATGGGAGAGGTTTGGTGAACTGAGCCTGTGGCCACAACGGACTCAGGTCTTCTGGTTACCATCCCGTTGTTCTATCTGCTGGGTCATGCTGCTTCACAGAATCACCTCAAAATTTAATATTTATAAAGCACAATAGATGTTTTGTGTGCTTGATAATGGAGCAAATGCCAAAGGACTACCCATCTTCTAAGCCCAGACCAGTACTGTCAGAACTCACTGGTGAGAATTGATATTCATTGGTAGTGCTTAATTGCCAATTCATAACATAGTCTGTCATTGAAATATCACAACCCAAACAGGCAATCTGTGCCATTAGGGGCTCACAGGCAACACATTTCATTTCCTTGGCAATGATTAAATGTGCACAGCGTATTCTTTCCTCCTGGTTTGGATAAAATGAAGCTATCTGATGGGTCCAGCACATGCTCTCTCAGGTATGCGTGATAAATAAATCCCAAAGCGTTCAGTAAATTTCCTCAGCTACAGGGACTACCAGCAGAGAAATCTATTGTGCAAATTGTTTGGACCTTTAGACTCTCAGACATGCATATAGAGACTCAAATCAGTCACCAAGAGAAAACTTCAGCTTCCTCCTGAAATCTAGAAAGTTTTTTTACCTGGTTGTAGATTTAAGCCCTTTTTAGCTGCTATGTTTTTCCTGTAAACACTGGGAGTTTAACCTTAATGTTTGCAGTGTTTTCTTTACCTGAGAAACTTATGAAACACAGAATAGCTTGACAGGAAGACAGGGTAAGATAGGATGCAATCAGGAAACTGTGAAGCAGAGGACTAGGAATGCTTCAGTCATTCAGGCCAACAATTACTCAGGTACATGCCAAACTTGCTGCTTTAATTTAGCTTTTGCACACCGATATGAACAGTAGCAGCACCCTACCAAACTCTGGGTGAAAAAGGGCTATCTGCAGTGAGGGGAGGTTTCAGGTCTTTGAAGAAGCAGCTCAGACACCATGCAAAGAATGCAGTAAGTCTCCTCTTGACCATCCTGCAGCTATCTGCTCCTGTATGCTTCTCCACTCCCCAGTAGAGAAATCTGGTAGAGCCAGTCCAGTCTTACTGCCCTTTCCTGCCCTTCAAGATATTTCCACCGCTGCCCTTTGTCCACTGTTTCCTCCACAACACCAACTCCATAGTGACCCCCCTCATGACTGGTCCATCATGGTGTCTATCCCATGCCACCCCAAATTTGACCTTTCATATTCCATCCCTGCTTCACTGAACCATCTCCTTCTGCCTCCCATTATCTCACATTGAACCATCAATCCTCCTTTTGTGACTGTAATCCCTAGTCTTTTTTCTCCAGATGCTAATTTCCCCCTTCTCTATCTACCTTGGCTTGCCACCAGCACCAGACTCACTGTCACACCAGAGAAATACTCACAAGTAGAACTTTTGAATCCAGAAGGCACCAGAGCTCACTCAAGGGCAAACAGAGCACTGCTTCAGGAAACAGCCCTAATAAACCCATAGCCTCAGGTGTGGCAAGGTAAGATAAATGCCTAAATTACCCAGGGCTGTGCTGCTGGGCCTTAAATGATTAGCGCAGCTGAGGGTCTTGCAGGACTAATTTGAGCTAAGGAGGAAGCTGGGTGGGGGAAGGAGGAGTCAAAGGTCAGCTTGATACCAAGTGTGTGTGAGATTTTCCTCTACCACTGTCACAGAGAACCTGCCTCTCAGGTGTCACTGTGTTTCCTCTTCCTTTTTCCCTGTCCTTCCTAGTCTCCCAGCAAATCTTGCCAGGTTTTCCTTCTCGGTGCCTGCCAACTCACATGGCTGCTGTCTTTTTTTTTTTTTTTTGGCTGAGCTTTAAGCTGGTGTCATGCTAGGTCGTGTAATATGGATGTTATCCTCATGCTGTTGGTGCTGGGTTACTTTTCTCAGTCAGGGCTGTTGCTTCCTACCAAACAAGGAAGCTTGGTGAGATTCTGCAATAGCAGCAAGATCTGCATCTTATCTCTCAAGTACTTAGCTCACTTCTCCTAAGAGGGTAAAGACCCCTTCTCATTTCAAGAAGGGGTCACCTTTAGGCTTTTCTCACGTGGTTGTGGATCACTGCCACTCAGCAAAAGCCCAGACGCTGCTGTCCTGCTACCCAACCACCCAGCATGAGGACATGTGCTGGTGTTCTGGAGACAGGGAACTTGCAGGGTTCACAGATAGACTCATGCAGATACCCTGGGCTGCTCCTCCTTGGCTGAGTGCGTGTGTGGAGGACCTGCATCTCCAACTAAACTACTCTAGAGAGTTTCAGCTGTCTTCGATGACAGTTTTCTGTCCCCGTTAGACTGGTTTAAGCAAACAAAATAAAACTGGAAGAGAAGGGATCTTCCTACAACACGTGAACCTAAGACGATGTAAGGTGACAGCTCTGCTCCTGAGTGGATGAGCCTGGGTGTCTGCAATGAAGAGCTGCTGTAAATCTCGCAAGGGCTCTGAGCACAGTGGAAAAATCCGCCCAAGTGTCTAGCTTTCGCACACGTGCGGAGGCACTTACTAAGCCACAGTAACTGTGCTGCAGGGTATCTTTTGCCTTTTTATTGTGCAGGGATTAAGGCTCGGCTGCCCTGATGAGCAAGCTGTCCTGATTGCTCATGAACTCTCAGCATTCCCAATTAAAACTGTTTTAAAGAGACAGGAACGGCAATCGGAAAACAGTTCCTGCTTGGTCCTCTAAAACAAACTTAATTTTGACACGTAATTTGACACCTGCGTTACAGACTCGGTCCTACTTCCTTCGCCAAGCTGCTGCTTGGGTTTGATCTCACAGGGTGCTCACCCTTGCAGGGAGGGAGGCTTCAGTTAGGAAGAAGCAAAAGCTGGCGAAGCGGAGACACCCTGACTGAACAGTGAGTGCGGCAGCACATTGCTGTCTCTGCCACTCACCTGCTCTGTGACCTTGGGCATGTGACAGCGGCATTTGGGGCTTTGATTTCCCTGGTTTTAAACAGAGGCAATAATTTTCCTCCTGCGCATAGTGCTTGGAGACACAGGACCACAAAGTGCTAAACTAGAGCAGTAAAAACATTCCAGTAGCCTAATGACAGGTCCAGAGAAGTAGCAGAATACATTCACGGTTTTCCCCCATCTTTTTAAGCGCAGCTAATGAAGAGAAAAGCAAGCCCCTTCTCTGGCTGCGATCAAGCAGCCGCTGTGAAAGAGAGGCACTGAAATGTAGGAATCACACCGGAGTGATGGAATTCAGCTACACGGCTGTTTGCAAATTAATGGCTAAATCAATTAAATGACAACATGGGATTTCTCTTGAGGAAAGTCTAGTCACAATCACCAGGAGAAGGGGAGGGGTTGTGGAGTGGGGATGACATAATCACGTTTGCGAATCACCAGCAGTGTGCATGCTTTAATCCATTAATGGGGTTTTTATCTGTGATCATAAAAAGCAGGTTACATTCAGCCTGGAAGGGAGTGAGGGTTGGATGAGAGGGGAGGGGAGAGAAGCAGCAAAGAGAGAGACACACGCACAGAAAGCAAGAGAGAAACAGAGCACAGTTCACTCGGAGAATTGCTTGCAAGCTTGGGGCTGATAATTAGGGATCTCAGGAGAGCAGTTGCTCAGAATAACCTGCTCTCCTTGGAATGGACCGAATGGAGACAGTGGTTCAGTCCTGCTGATATTTTTTAAGCCCTCCTCGCAGTTTGATGGGCATTCCCAGTGCTTTTGTGCACGTCTCGGAAAGCGTTGACGTGGAAAGGAGCAGCGAGGAGGGGGAGGTTGGAGAAAAAAACTGCGGCTCTTCTAAAAATACGGAGGGCATGCAAGAGTGCGAGCAGGCTGGGGAGGAGGGCGAGGTGAACGCGCCTCGCACCATGTTCCCCAGGTGTCGGCGCGACGCAGTTTCGGAGATGTCCCTCCTGTGACTGGACGCACCATGAGCATCTGGGAGGTGATCCTGGCTTTTGTGGTGGTGGTGCTGATGCTCGTGGCCCTGCTGGCCAACGTGCTGGTGCTGATGTGCTTCCTGTACAGCGCCGACATCCGCAAGCAGGTCCCGGGATTGTTCATCCTCAACCTCACCTTCTGCAACCTGTTGATGACTGTTTCGAACATGCCCCTGACCTTGGCTGGGATCATTTACAAGAGTCAACCAGGAGGAGATCAGATCTGCCACATTGTGGGCTTCCTGGAGACTTTTCTCACCACGAACTCCATGTTGAGCATGGCAGCTTTGAGCATTGACAGGTGGATTGCTGTGGTCTTCCCTCTAAGTTATCACTCCAAAATGAGGTACAGAGATGCTGCTCTCATACTGAGCTACACGTGGTTACATTCGGTGTCGTTCCCGATAGTGGCAGCTTCTCTCTCCTGGGTGGGTTTCAATCACCTCTATGCCTCCTGCACCCTGTACAACAAGAGACCAGAGGATAGGACACAGTTTGTGATTTTCACTGGGGTCTTTCACACCCTCAGCTTCCTCCTCTCCCTTATAGTCCTGTGTTTCACATATCTAAAAGTGCTGAAGGTGGCACGGTTTCACTGTAAGCGGATTGACGTGATCACTATGCAGACCCTGGTGCTGCTTGTGGACATCCATCCCAGGTAAGGTGCCTCTGTGTGCAGCAAGTGAGATGATTCACAGCAGGGGAAGTGAGGACGGGGTTCAGCATTATCTGTATCACAGCAGGGGATGGGGAGGGGGAGAAAGCGAGCATCTGTCTTGCCTGTTTCAGTTCTGCATGTGTCTTTTTACTTGTGTTTATTTTTTCGGTTGCAGAAGCAACCCTTATTTTTGTGTGTGTTATGCTTTAAGGGGTTGTTTTGGGAGGGGGAGCAAAGAAACAGGCAGTTTTGGCTGAGCATGCACTTCCCTTTGAGGCAGCAACCAGACCACTGCCCTTTGTCTCCAGAGGTGGATTTAGTGGTTGATAGATTTGCATTTTCCAAAACATTGCTGGATCCCTGAGAGGGAACAGCCTGAGGCTGCACATGTCCCTCCAGTGGGAGTGCAGAAGGGGACCTGGGTGCTGCATGCTGCTCCTCCACCCGGCAGTTTTCCTATTGCTGCACTCTCTGCAACTTTATGTTTTCCGAAGGTAGAATTGTAAAGGGAATAACATCTGCAAAATGAGTACGCTTGAATGCCTGTACTGAAATCCGAGTGAGAGAGACTTCAGTAACAATGTTAATACAACAAGCAAGGGGTGTATAAAGTTCATTTCAAATGAGAATCTTTAAGTTGTGGCTCAACACAGGGAAACAAAAGTCTCTGGGAGCTGGGAGGATAATGGACTTGAAGGCAAGCACCAAGCAAGGATGAATGTGTTCTGGGACGCTGTGCGAAAAAGGCACATCAGGGATTATGCACAAATTATAAATCTTGTGTGAGCAGGCTATGTCTGGATCTGGAAGGGGTGCAGAATTGGTTGGAGGAAGGAGGGAGGGAGAGACAGTTTTGCCTGAGTCAGGAAAGCTAAAGGAGAGAAAGCTTTATTGGATGGAAGTCCAAGGGTGGTGCTGGGCAAACAGCAGTCCTGGCAAGGAGCTGGGGAAGATGCCCAAGGCACTGGGAAGGATAAAGTTGGTGTGCCCTGTGAGTACACGATAGCTCTGCCCGTGAGAAGCAGAGAGTAAAAAATGGGAAGAACGAAAACAAGTACAGCTGGAAGGACGTGCGTCTGGGCTGGTGAGAAGGGAGCAGCAGGGCAAGCCAGAGTGATCCGCCTGTGAAATGGGGTTTGAGAGATGAACCTGCACAGCTGAGGCTGAACAGAATGAGACAGGGTGGCTGATGGATCAGCATGTCCTGGCTGAGGGCTGAAAGGCTTGGGTGAGATGGGGTAGATGGGTCTGAGACTCAGCTAGGACTGGGAAGGTGGTGGCAGAGTCAACGAGGGAGCTCTGCGAAGGACTGATTGCAGTGTGAAAAGAAATCAGCCTGGTTTGCTCAAAGGAACTAGTTTGTCTTAGAGGTTAGTGTGACTGAAATGTGTGATTCAAAAGGGAAATGTCTGATGTATTTGCATGGAAAAAAGAGGGAGAAAATGGCTTGGCTTGGTGGGGTGACAGAGCAGCTGTGAGGGATGAGTGTGGTGTTTGGGAGACAGGGATGGGATCTTAAGGTTCAGTCTGTGTCTGTCAGAGACTGAAGGGAAAAACCAGTAAAAATGCAGACGCCCAGTGCAGGGATGTGTCTGATATGAGGGAAGAAGTCTGCATGGAAGAGAGGAAAGCTGAGAGCAGCAGAAAAAGGCAGTCCCAAGTCAGACATCCCACCTGACCCCCCCTTGCTGTCCTGTGCTCTGCAAGCTGGAGGCAACCATCAGCTCTCTCCATGTGCAGCCAGCCAGGAGCAGAGCTGAAGGACTGAGAGCACATGTGTCTGTCCTGAAAAAAAGGTCATATTTTGGGGATTCCTAAGCCTAAGGCAAATAAGTCTGAAAGGATCAGGGCAGGACAGCAGACTGTTAGACGAGCAGAAACATTTGCTCAAAATTCTCCAGTTAAGCTGCTTGATCTGTCTCTTGACCAAGAATGTGGAGCAGAACTTTGGACGAGTCCTGTTACTGATGCTGAGAAAGACATGTATAAATCTTCCCTTATCCCCCAAGTCACAGAGAGGGAAAAAAACACCCTCTGCCCTACTGTGCTGTCTGGCTGCTGAACTGTGCCTTGACTGGTCTTAATTCCTGCACGCACTATGAGATGTGGCGGTTACTGCCAGGGCAGTGCCGTAAATGCACCGGGGCTATTTGAAATTGCAATCGTTACAGCTAATGCTTAAAATATGCCTGGACTGCACAGTGAAGTGGAGGAAAAAGGGCAAAAATCTCAGTGGTATCTCTCCTCCTCTGCATTCTTTCTGGTCTAGGTTAATTTGAGGATGTTGGTGCCTTTTGTAACCATCTCACTGAGAGGTGCATTCAATGGGGCTGTGGGAATGACACTTCCTTTCTTCAGAGTAGTACAGGTACTATGCTGCAAGTAATCTCCATTAACTCTTATTTGTCTCTCACATCAGGTTGTTCTAATACCTGTCTCTGAGAAAGGAGAGTTTTAGCTTCTTTTTCAGACTGCAGAAAAGGTGATGGTTTGACCTGCAGTGGTGCTGCCTTAACTGGTGATAGCTGCCTCCACTGGAAGGGTTAGACCTTGGATTGCCTTCCAAAGCTTGGATATAACAAAGGCATCATTCGAATTATATAAGTGGTATCTATAAAGGCAGTGTCAGTGTTTACTATAGTACCTAACAGCATAGATGTGGATGCTGGGAGAAGACACATGAGCGAACAGTTTGTGATCCCTCCTTAGACTACGTTGACTTCTCTGGCTCTTTGCATAGTCTAGTTTCAATGCTGAGAAATGCGTGTGGACAATTTTCTGCTTCCTATGACTCAGAATCCACCCGCAAGGGGGTCTAGAGACAGGCATTATGACAGATGTCTTTATTACCTGTGACTTGGAGAGACACAAGTGATCTTCTGAAGATGAGTACAAAAGAAGCCTCTAGATACCACACAGAATTGTGTGAATGTTTAGGGCACACGTCCTTTCAAGTTAGCTTAGGCATTTTTACTGGATACTGCTTTTTCTTGACTTTGTTCTTAAGACCAAGATATCTTAGGTGTTGTGAGAGGTTTAGGCAAGACTTCACTTAAATGATTAACCCACTTATTCCTTCACTCAAATTATCTATACTATCTTTTTGGTGTATTCAGCTCCATGCATCTTAAGGTCCAGTATCTCATAAACTTGCTTAAAATTCCAGACCTTCAAAGGGATATATCTCAGATTTTCCAGGATATTAACAGCTTTAAATGAAAGCTTAGTCAATAATCCAGTTCTATTACTGGTGCCATTACTGGAACTTGCATACATGTTCTTATCTTAGTGCACAGAAGTGTGTGCAAAAGCAAAGTACCCATCTCTGTACGTTGTCTATATGAAGGAGTGAGATAAAACACTTTCTTCTGTGATGTGGTATTTACTAACTACATCTGGAAAGGCTGAACAAAAGGAATCGGTTGAAGCCTATCAGGACTTCCCAAGTCATGTGTGAGCTCCAAGGTTCAAAGACAGCTTTTTGTGTGCCAGTAAGGAAAAGATGTGACTTGCCAAACTGTTAGAAACAAAATGTATACTACCCTCTACACCCTAACAACACCTTAATTGAACCTATTTCTTTTCCTATATCATTGTGCCTGGGATACTATGATTTTAACAACGTCTTATGAGATGCTGTTATACCTCTAAGACAATCTGTCTGCACCTAAAAATACTCCAAGTTCTCCAGCTCTTGCAGAACAAAACACACATAGGTTCCCTTAAAAAGGTGGCCTTTTTTTTCTTCTCAATTGTCACTTCTCACTGCAAATAACTCAGACATAAAGCATAGAATACCAGGTTGGAAGAGACCTCAAGGATCATCTGGTCCAACCTTTCTTGGTAAAAGCATGGCCTAGATAAGCTGGCCCAACACCAACCTTAAACATATCCAATGTTGCAGAAATTATTCCAATGGTTGATTGTTGCCCATGTGAAAAATATTCTTCTTGTGTCCTATTATAATCTGCCCAGGATTAACTTGCACCCATCACCCCTTGTCTTTTCCATGTGATTCCTTGT